>PVLA01005361.1:0-148656 GCA_004027455.1 Hydrochoerus hydrochaeris
CCTGCCTGGCCCTAAGCCTGGGATGCTTCCTGCTTGGGGTTTGGGTTGCTGCCAAAAGTTAGCAAATATATATTCCAGCTTCTAAAAAATAAAATAGATTCAGATTCACTCACAGACTGGTGTGCAGTGTCTTCTGTCTCTCACTCGCCGACTCCCTGACCACCTTTGGGACCCCTGAGCCCTGCCGCAGCTGGACTCCTGCAGTTTAAGTTACCTCAAATATCATACTAAAGCATATAGTCATCAGTTCTATATGTTTCTTTCATCTTTTTCTTCTTCTTTCCTTCCTTCTTTCCCTCCCTTGTTTTTCCCTCCTTCTTTCCTTCTTTCTCTTCCTTTTTTTGCCATTCTATCTCTACCTGCATAACATGTATATATTTCCATAACTTACTTCAGTTAATTATAAGAACATTGTAAGACTTCTTATAGGTTTAGAAGAAGTACTCTACTTTATACTTAATATTAGAAAGGCTTAGCTAATTTTGATAACTGGATATTTAAAAATAATTTTAGATTTTTTTCTCTTTTAAAAAGGACATCATGACAAAAGCATGAAAGAAATCTTTGACGGTTAATTTCTGTTGACTTGTTCTTAGTAAACAGATCAAAATAATTTCTAAATAGCATGACAATGAGCTATGTGTAAAAGAATATTCTTATCTTAGCACTTGGGAGGCTGAGGCAGGAGGATCATTGTGAGTTCAAGACCAGGCTGGGCTATAAAGTGAGCTCAAGGCCAGCCTGAACTGCATAGTGAGACCCTGTCTCAAAAAGACCAAAAAAAAAAAAAAAAAAAAGAATATTCTTAACTGCTTAAAGGTACTTGAAAATATTGCCCTAAAATAGTATAAACAGTTTTAATGATATTTTCTGAAAATATTTTGTATTTAACAATTTTAGAGATGGTATGAACATTATTATGATTTTCTAATTAATTACAAATGCAGCTTTAGTGGAATATAAATCAAACAGGTATTGTTACCTGTCCAGTGTTCTGAACTAGTAACTGGAAATGTTAGGGAAGGTAAGAAAAACATAGCTGAATTCTTTCCATATGCACCGCAGTATATGGCATCAGTGGCAGGCACTCACTGCCTAATGCTGATTCATGGGGATGAAAGGATGGAAGTGCCCAGAAGTGTTTACTAGCACAGACGGTCCATTTGTGGTGACAAAAATCACAGGAAATGAAAGCCTACTTCACAAAAAAAGAGAGAAAAACAAAAACTTGGTTTGTAACATCATAATTTTGATTGTTTTAGAATTTCCATTTTTTGATAAATATGTCACTTGTGTAAACTAATGAAAGGCAAATTATGACTTACAGTGTTTTATTTCAAGCTATCCACCTAATTTCCCATTTGGCATTTCCCCAAATGATTCCATTTTGCTAGAAATGTTGTACACAATAAATGAACCAATAGAGAAAAGTTGGGATTTGGGGTTTTTGTATTGTAAGCATCTCTTAAGATTGCCTCCAGCATATACTCACAGTAAAATTACTCTCAGCAGGTAATCCACCTTCCCAGGAAACCCAAGCAGCTTTCATGTAAAACAGTAAGGTGAAATGGTCAAATGAAACTCTTCTATTTGCCAATTAGAAGATATGTAAATTTGAGACATGATAAAATTCTCAAAAAATTCAAGGTGAAAACATCAACATTCTTTTTTTTTTTTACTAATACACATTTGCCATGCAGAATGATCACATTGATCATAGGGAATTTGTACCTGTACATGATATATTTTAATTCTTTATTTTCTCATGCCTTTCCTCTCCCTTCAGTCCTTCATGCCTTCCCTACTTGCAAAGGCTTAGTTTCTATTTTGTATTCCATTCTCTTTTTTTTTTTAAAAAAAAAACTTCCTTTACCTTCCATTTCTCCTCTCCCTTCTTGTTCCTCTTCCCATTTGAACATGCTCTTCCTGCTTCTCAATACTGATCCTCCTTTAGCTTTCTCACACAAAAGAAGCAATGTGATGTTTAAACTTATGCGTCTAATTCATTTTAATGGAAATGGTTTCAAGGTCATCTATTTATCTAAAAAATATCTCAAGCTTTCTTTCTTTGTAGTAGAGTAGTACTCCATTGCACATAAAAACATTTCCTTTATCCATTCAATCTACTGGTGGGCATGTGGACTGTTTCCAAGATTTAGCTATTATAAATTGTGCATCTGTAAATATGGGTATACATATACCACTGTGGGATAATTCCTTTAACTCTTTTGGGAAAATTCCTAGAAGAGGAATAGGTGGGTCAAATGGAAGCTGGGAAACAATGTCCAAGCTGAAGGTGAGACTGGAGCTCCTCCAAAGAACAGGAGCCAGTCAGTCTTTCCTCATTTCTCCTTTCTACCATCTGGGCAATGAGCCTTCCTCTCCCACAGGGTGGGTGTTCTATATCCTAGGGTGTAGCATTGCTGAGCTGACTTAGTAAAACTTCCAAGCTTCTCAAGTTGACACAATCCATCAAACATTACAAACATTCTTGTCCTTTATCCTTCACAAAGCAGATCTCACTCTACATATAACCAATTACACTGTTCTCACAGAGTAATCATAATAATTGACTGTAGCTCATTTGTCCTTTAAGTGGCCGATCAGCCATATGAAAAAACGTTTATCTACCCAACAAAACAAGTCATTTTTCTTAAGCTGTGTGTTTATGTATGTAGGTTTGTGGGTGAGAGAAACAGAGACAAAGAGACTGAGAGGGAAGAGAGACTGAGTGTTGAAGAAGGAATTTTCCAAAAGCCGGGCATGCTGGCTCTCGCCTGTAATCCCAGCACTCAGGAGGCTGAGGCAGGAGGATCACTGTGAGTTTGAGATCAGCCTGGGCTACAAAGTGAGCTCAAGGCCAGCCTGAACTGCATAACGAGACTCTGTCTCAAAAAGACAAAAAGGAAAAAAAAGGAACTTTCCAAATCAACACATTTGGATAAGGACTACAATGTAGATTGATAATGTATTATTTTTATTTGGCCACAATTTGCATAAAGAGCAATGTACAATGCCAAGAAAATTTTAATCATATCTTCACAATCTTTAAACTCATCTTTACCATCTGATTACTTATTCATGTTAATATAATTATTTTCAAACTCTCTTCTCCTTCTGTATAAATCTGCATCACTGGAAAATTTCACAGAGCCAGTATATTTTTTATCTGAGCATCTTTCCTTTTACTTTCTCTGTACTCTATGGGTACCATATACTGGATCATCTAAATCAGAATGCAGGGACTTTATTACCTTTGCTCATAGAGAAATTCATGCATCCTTCATTGAGCAGCCTACATCTAAGGAGTCAAAAAGAATAAAAATGGCTCAGACCCTTCTTTCCACTGCAGGACAACTGGGAAACACTGCCCCAACTCCAGAGCGCCTGTGGGGTCAGCTGAGACACTGCTCCAGCTGCCCGGAAGCCCAGTGTCTCTTTCTGCCCAATCCTGCTGCCTTCCTTTCCCCCCTGCTGTTGGTCCTCAGGGCTCTGCTTGATAAGTCTCCTGCGTGCCAAAGCCCATCTCACAGTACTCTATGGAAACCAACTGAAGCACACTCTAATTTGTCACTTTTTCCTAGAATATCCTAGAGTATTTGAGATCGAGAGTGTGTTTCTCACACCTCTTCTTGAGCTGCTCAGCCTTCAGTTGCTTCTCTTCCCACTCTCCTCCCTGTCACACTCCCTTTGCTGCTGACCATTTCCTGGAAGGCTGCGTGGGACAGGCTGCTCACTTTACTGTCCCTGCAGTATCACAGGAGGCTACACCAGGTTACACACACACCAGGCTACAAGTATCTGTCAGAATTAGTGAAGCATCAATACAAGTACCTAAGATTGAGAGCAGAGTGCAAAGGAAAAAAGCTTAACAAACTGTTAAGCCTCTCATTGAGGGCCCCTCATGAACTGTCTCCAGGTCTCTATTATAGCCTTTAATATCAAATCCCCTCCAGCCTTATAGTCATCTTCTTTTCCAAACATGCTCAGTGTACCACTTCCTTTTATTTTAAGAAAACTCTACCCTCTGTCTATGAGATTTCTAGGACTATCTCCTTTGTTCCTTTCCAGAGGAAAGGAACTAAGTCTTAAAGCCCAGGCATCAGCTGGGCAGTGCGGCATGGGCTCTGGTACTTCGGGACAGTCCACTGCGTGCTCTGGGTGTTTTCAGGGTTCACAGGGATTCACTATTAAATCATCTCTAAGCCAGTATTATTCAATCATACTGCCCAGTCTCCTGGGTACTTGTGGCTATTGAGGACTTGGCCTGGTGCAAACCAGCTCAGGATGCATCTTATCTCCTAAGTCAGTTATCACTTATCCATCTTGCTTTTCAGCCTCTAAAATTGTGATACTTTTTCTTTCCTAATCTTTTTGTGTGCATGGATTTATGCTTAAGAAAAATCTTTATAGGTTAACAGCTTTAGAAGAAGTTGGGATAAATACAGGTCCAATCCATTATATTTCAAAGTTCCAAGTAATACTATTTTCCAAACAGTTAAAAATTTTCCCTATAGGCCCTGAATTTATAATAAAATTGTACAATAGCCATAATTATAAAACATAGAAATTAATCTTCAAAAGTACTTTGATATAGCATTAATACATTGACTACTACTGAGGTCAAATCATTTTGAAGAGTAAGGAGGATTTTTTATAACTCCATATGTAATATATTAAAATAGTATCTTCAATTTAAGAGTTTTATATCAGTTTGCCTATAATTCTCTAGTCTTTCCTGGGTTAATAGCTGCTTCATACTTTCAAAATTTCTAAGTGAGAAAAATAAGCAAGAATATTTTCCCTAATAAATTTGTTCTTAACATTAATTTATGCCTTCTGTGTCCTATTTTTTTTTTTACTTCAGTCTTTGTGTCAGGCTATAAAATAGCATATCTTTAAAATCATGGGTGCATTTCCTATTTCAAGGTGATAAAATGTGCCTTTCTAAGTGAAAGAGTTAGGGAAAGTAGTACTTTATGTTAGAGTATTAAATGCACACATTTGAGCAATGCACAGGTAGTAGAGAGAAGATAAATATTTAAGAAATAAATTACAAATATAAAGTGCCGTTTTCCAGCACTGAAATATACAACTTTTATGAGGCAGTACCTGGCAAAATATAGGTTTTAGATTCTATTTTTCAAGGGTTTTAAACTGACCCTAGACAATTTTTGGTTAAGAACAAAAGTTCAAAGCCTCTTTTCAAAGAGTAGGAAGATGCTGTTAATGGTACTAGGAATTTACAAGGCTTTTGAATCATTCAGAAAATGGCAAAAGTCAGCTTTTTAGAAGTATAAAGATGGGCTCCTCCATAAGAGGTACAAAAACAAAACAAAACAAAAACCCAAAAACACCCTAAACGAAAAGCCAAACTGAAAAATCAAAACTGGAGGCATAAGGACTCAATCAGCCCTTTAAGTTAACTGATATAGTTAACTTAAACTTTCTTTTTCTTAGTGCACTCAGCAATTAATCCCCATTCACTGAGTCACGTGTATTTTGCTGTATATTTTTGCAAATATTAAAAACTACTTGGATTTACCATTTTTGTACTTTTTAAGTTAGCTTTCTGTTGTTAGCTTTGATATGAAGCACTATTCTAATGGAAAAAAAAGAGTACGACTTGAACTACATTTTTAAAACTTTTTTCTTGATATATAGCAGTTAGCTTCAAATCTGAAATCTCCTATTCTTCCAGTTTTACTAACACTTCATTTTTATCATAGATCATCTATTCCAAATTTGCACTGTTGGAAGTACTGAACTTGCTCTTTTTGAGAACCAGTGGGAATGTCATTTCTTCAGTTGTGGCCCTTAAGGACCCATAATGCTTTTCTGTGCTTCAAAAATACTGGAGTGACATTCTGGAGTGACACAGGTGGACAAAGGAAATGACTAGGTAGTACTTTTCAAGTACTTCAAAAATAGATTCATTTTTGGTCCATAATTCATATAATGTTATCTAGAGATTCCACTTCCAGGCAGCTCGCTACCTGTCTCATCAGTAGTTATTATTGTGGTAGACGTGCCCATTGGAGAGCTATCTTAAGTATGACTACTCTTCAAATTGAAACACACACACAAATAGTTATCCTTTTCTAGATAGAAAGCTTAGAGGAATAGAAATGTGTCTTAGACACTTTGAATCAAGTTGGGTGGGAAAATCCAGTATTCCTAGACACCTTGAAATGCTAGGCTTTGCTGAGTTTCCTGATATACTTTAAAGCAGTTACCCAATCTTACTCTGGTGATAGTCACACAGCTCACAGGAGCTGCAAGCTGAACATTTTTCAGTTGATTGATTGAAAGCCTTATTCCCATTACAGATAATGTTAACCTTTATTAAGTCCAAACATGAAGACAGATGACACAAAGGGGAAAGAAGTTTGAGGGATTCCTTGCAGAGGGGTGGGCAGAATTTAAAGGAGCCAAGGAATAATGAAGAATTGCCTAGGAACCAGGTACTTCTGGTGTTCTTGAAGCAAAAGTATTGAGGCCCAAAAACAATTTAGCAGAACCTGGTGAGACCTATAGCTGTGTGAGCTTCAGGCTACTGACAGTCACTGTCAGGTGATGGCCCAGCAGGCAAATCTGTGCCTGGTGGTTCTGGGTAATGTGGCATGACCTTTCTCTCTGACCCTCCCATTGGCCAAACCCAAGCTAACCCACAAAGGCCAGGAAGGCCAGGCAATGCCAACCACAGAGACCAGCCCTCTGGGCACAGAATCAGACTTAAGAGAATGGACCATCAGTGGGGGCAGATGAAATATTCTCTTTAGGCTGAAAAGATGACTTGATTACTTTGAAACTTGAAATCACATAGAAACTTAACTGAAAACATGACCTGTTTACTGGCCTCCGGTTACACAAAGTCACAAATGTTGAAAGACTATCTGTGAAGAGTTACGTTTGGAATTCAAAACGAAGTGACATTTAACAACACATTATTTCAATATTGTGTTCCTTTCTTTTGCTTTCTCTCTCTTCTTGGTAGTGTTGATCAAACACAGGGGCGCTGTACCACTGAGCCATATCCTCAGTCCCATTTTATTTTTTTATTTCAGACACCATTTCACTAAATTTTGCCTGCTCTGAGCTCAACCTTGCAATCCTCCTGCCTCAGCTTCCTTAAGTGCTGGGATTACAGGTATGTGCCACTGCACCAGTTATATTTTCTCAGTCACCTATTTGTTTATTCAAGGTAAGTAATTTACAAAAAATATGTGATTTATGTTCAAAGTCCAACAAATTTTAACTAGTAAATTTTTCCTTTGTTAGTATATGAGGGGTTAGGATATGAGGGGTTAGAATCTAGGGATGAAAGAAATATATACTATTCCTGTGATAACTTTATATTATAATTAAGTTTTAACTGCATATGTAGGTAAACTGAACAATTCTATATTGAAGAATCATGGGGAAACTGGCAGAGAGGAAAGACAGTTGATTTAGATTAGAAGAGAAAGGAGAATCAACAGCCTGGAAAAGTGGTTGCAGTTTACAAATTGGTCCAGACTTAGTCCTTAAAAACAATTGTAAAGCAACAGCAGCAAGTATATCCTCTCCAAGGTGAGCAAATTAATGGAAATTTATTTGTACTGAAATGTAATCAATATTAGATTCGTTCTTAGGCTGATGGATGTGAGACATAATGAAAGAATATCATGATGGTGTAAAAATGAAGGAAAAGTATAGTTATATGTATGGAAAATAAATATACCAGTGGTATAATTCTAGAAATCTGGACTTCAATGCTCTACACTCTTTCCCATTCCTAATTCATTCTGGAGTGAAACAGGTGGACAAAGGAAATGACTATGGGGGCAGGGGGTTTAGCTCAGCGGTGTAAGTGCCTGCTTGGCAAATGCAAGGTCGTGAGTTCGATCCCTGGCACCAAAAAAAAAAAAAAAAAAAAAGGAAATGACTATGTAGGTACTGACACAGAGCTGGACTTGTAATAATCTGAACCACCTGCGCCGTCATCTTGTTCTGTATGCGCGGCCATTTTAGATTTAAGTCCTTGTTCTTGTCACGAGATAAGTTTCGGCTTAATAAGCCTCAGCTGTTTCTCACAAAAGTTTCCTTTTCCCCGAAATGCCACCCTAAATGACCAACCAGCTCACTCCCCGTGTTCTTATCAGCCTACCCACCAATCGGCTGCGTTGCTCCTCTATAAAGGTAAACTCCCTTAGTTGTGAGGCGCACAGTCTCTAGACCAGTTACTGGAGGCTGCGTCGCCAGGCTTGGCAATAAAACTCCTTCACCTTTGATTAATTGGATTGAATTTTTATTCCTTAGTCAGGCTATTACAGACTGTAGAGTTAGGCAGTCTTGGAATTAACCCTGCCCACCACTTATGGGTTCTGAGATTTTCACTAAGTAACTTAACCACTCTGAGCCTTGGTTTCTCTATGGTTAATGACAGTAGATTTCTCATAATGTTATTACTTGCATTGACTGAAATAATGCATAATAAATAATAATGAAAATGCCTGACACTTGTTAAAGCTCACTGAATGTCAGCTGACATGATAATGACGATGAAGATGGTGATGGTGATAACAACACTGTTGTAGTTAGGGTTGTACAGAGAACAATTAGAATAAGTTCATGGAGTTTATAATATTTTTATTATGGTCACCCAGAGTTAACAAAAGAAAATGCAGGAAATCTATCCACAATGCCAAAGACAGAATATTTAGCCAAGGGCCTGAATCCCATAGCAATGTCCCACATGAGTCCAGATGAAGACTCAGAGCTCATGGCATTGCCTCCCGTGAGTCCAGCTAGTGGTCTAGAGCCCACAAAAAGGACTCACGCCAGTCTCTTTTAGGGGTCGGTGTTGGGAAGGCCCAAAGGTCAGCAGTGGAAACTAAGAAGTCTATGCCACCAGGGTGAAGGAGCTGTGCTGGTAGGTTGAGAGTTCTATGCTGGAGCAGAGAAGTCACACTCACAACAAAGACCAGGGCTGTCCTGGAAAGCACCACAGCCATCCTCAGCGACACAGAGGCCCCAAGCTCCTCCAATGACAAGCATAGTTGAGTACATGCCAGGAAGCCAGCGTGACGAGTTCATTCTGGAGACCAAGTAGCACACGTCTTCCCCTCCAGAGCCAGGAAGCAATGCTCGATGTGAGGACTAGAGCTTCTCCAGGAGAACCAACGGCTCAAACAGCAACTTGCAGAAGAACCCTCAATGCCTCAACACACTAATGTGAATAGCTTCTCCTTCTCCACGTCTCCATTTATGCTGGCAGCTTTCCTCAAGTGAAACATCTACGCTCAGTGTCATGCTGATGTATTCCAAGTGGCATTAAGTTGACCACCAGTTTTCAATCTATAACAAATAGATTGGACAATGTCACAATGGTTCTGACTGTTGCTCTTGTTAAAAGCAATCTACCAAAATTTCAGCTTGATAAAATAGCACCATTTGAGAATGAGTCATAAAGATATTTCATGAAAAAAACCATCATGAAATTAAGATTTAAGGTAACACTTTTGTATAGAGATGTATAAGTGAAGAAAATTTTGATGTGACTGTAGTTTTGACCACAAAACCCCCATAGCCAAGGAGAAGTAGTTTACCAGCGTGAAAGGTCAAGAAACCACATCTTAATTAACTTTTTTGGATCCTTTGGTCTTGATTTTTGGTCTCTTTCAATAAATATAACCTTCCTCACATAATCCTTTTTGATCTTTTTGGCCTCAGTCCCTGGGAATGTCTTGTTATGCTATTATGGATATAGTAGGTGATAAATAGGTTGCAAGTAATCAAGTTCCCTGAATATATGCATTACTAGGACTTGCTGACTTAGTGCTAAAGTATTATGAGCTCCCATCATTTCTTTCCTACTTCTCTATATTACATCTTTTGTCTTCTGTATCTAACACTACGGAATAGGATTTTGTGTTGCTACTTCAGCACACTAGTTAGGAGCTGTACCCTGGAGTCAAACAGCCTGTGTCTGAATTAGGCTCCATTGTTCATTCATTAGCTGTGGGATTTTAGCAGCAATTAACTTTACTCTGTCTCAATTTCTTCTTCAATGGTGACAATTATTAGTATCTAAGCTGGAATGCTGTTATAAAATTAAATAGAATAATCTATGTACTAGCATCTAACCTTGTGCCTGGTGGATAGGAAATCCTTAACAAACATTATTATAATACTGTCAGTACTGCTTGAGGTACTCTGTAGGAGAGGATTATACTTCCCACCTCATGGAAGTTAGGCATGGTCCTTTGACTTGCTTTGAGTAATGAAATACCAGGGAGTCGATAACTTTTAGGGAGAAGCTTTGAAAATCAGAGCATCCACCCACCATATACACTTTCAAGACAGTTCAACATCATGTGTCCAGGCACTGAAAAGAAACTTCATGGAGGAGAATAGTAGACCTGTGAAGGACCAGTAGTAGACCTGTGAAAGATCAATTTCATGAGGATGAAATAAACCTTCCCAGTTGTAATCATACATAGTCTAAAGAAAGCAAATACCTTCATCATGGCATCAGAATTCATTGTCAGGTTGTTACTTTTTCACTGCCTCTTTATGTTGTCTTTCATTATGTTTGTTTTTAAGGAAAGAAATATCTGCAAGGAAATTTTAGTAAAGCTTATCACTTGGCCAGTAAAATAATTGACATCTGAGCCTTCAAACCAGTCCATGTTTCCCTCTGCTTTGTTTATGCATTGATACCTTGCTCAAAGCAACAAGGCCATTAGCTAGCAGTTCTTGCATTTCCCCCTCTTTTAAGAATTTTCTGCCAATGGCACCATTTAAAAGTTGTTTACTGATATCTTTTGGCTTAGAAGAAGTAATGTTTAGATATTTTAAACACAAATTCATATTATCATGCATTTACATGAATAAAAGACAATGACTTAATGCAAATCAGTTTCCTTAATGCTTTCTAAGTGTTCATGAATTACATGAGATAAAAATGAGAAATTTAAGCCGGGCGTGGTGGCTCATGCCTGTAATCCCAGCACTTGGGAGGTTGAGGCAGGAGGATCGTTGCGAGTTCAAGACCAGCCTGGGCTACAAAGTGAGCTCAAGGCTAGCCTGAACTGCATAGAGAGACCATGTCTCAAAAAAAGACAAAAAAAAGAGAAATTTAGAAATCACCTGTAGAGATCATTCTATATTAAAATCTAGAGATTAAAACATATAAAAATATTTTATAAAATTTAAGAATAACTCACATTAGCTTTCTAATTATGTATAACAATACATAATTTTTGATTTTAATGTTCAAGACTATTATAAAGCACTTTTTGTTAATTGCTGTCAGAATTAATGTTTTTTTTTCTAAATTTAAATTGTCTTCTATTTTATGACAGCATCCTGTCTTCTCAGGCGGCCCCAAAAACTTTAGATGAGAATATGCTCCATCCTAGGCAACTACGATCATGTTTAGAGAAGGAAGGGCCATTCCATTGTTTCTATTGTTCTGCCATGACGCCTCCAAAGTTAACAAGATTTAGCGTGGGGAGCAGCAGTAAATCGGGGTTATAACAGCAAACTCTACACACTAATCAAAACAATACCCAATGTAGACCTAAGAACTGACAGAATTAATTGAGAAACAATAGTTTCTTTATTCTTCCAAGAAAGCATTACCAGCAACCATCAGAACATTATATTCAAAATAAAATGACTTCTAGGAAAAAATTCTCCTGGCGGAAACTGTAACTTTTATGGAGAGGATGACGGATGTGCTCAAATGTTTTTCTGGATGACAAAGAGAATGGAAGCCACATGCTGGGAAAGTGCTCCTCTGGCAGGAGAGACACCGGCCTTATGTGTTGGGTAGTTTCTAGATCCAGGAGGCTGTGTCTGCTGCTGAAAGTATCCTTCTTTGTTATGGAGACCAATGAAACATGCTGAAGCAGTATGAAATCTGACCAGGCAAGCCAAATCTCAGGGCCACCTCTCAAGGAGTCCTGTCTCTGGGAGCTCAGAAGTACAGATTCTGGCCGGGTGTGATGGCTCATGCCTGTAATCCCAACACTTGGGAGGCTGAGGCAGGAAAATTGTTGCGAGTTCGAGACCAGCCTGGGCTACAAGGTGAGCTTAAGGCCTGCCCGAACTGCATAGAGAGATCCTGTCTCAAAAAGACACACACAAACAGACACACACACACACACACACAGAAGTACAGATTCTGTGCACCTATCCCTGCATGAACGTGTTGACCTTTGTTGTTAGAATTGTTATAGCTCTCCTTTTCACTGATGAGTACTATGCAGACCAAGAGCCAGGTTTGGTGGGTTCTGAACTTTACACATAATCAGGGCCCTTTTAAGTAGACTAATGCTGTACTAAATTAACAATGCAGAGGCTTAGAAGGCTATGTGAATGAGGGTCCCTCCTGCGTAAGGTACATTAGCTTCATGGTAAAAGTCACCTCTGTGGTATATTTTTCTAGCTACACTTCTTTATCTATTCTAAATATTATACCTGGATTTTTTCAATGATATCACCCTAAAACTAAAATTCAGAAGAATGATATATGGCATCTGCCATAGTATTCTGTGCACAGCGGGTATTCAATTAATTTTGTTGATAAGGTCAAAACAGAAGATTTTATTTGTAAAGAATAATGTTTATGTATTTTTTAATCAGTGTATAATAGTTAAACAATATTGTGTTTCATTGTGATATTTTTATACATGTATAAGACATACTTTGACCATATTTAACCCTCATTCCTGTCCTCTACTCTCCCTTCCCTTCTTCCTCCCCCTTTCTCTTGTCTAATGGTCTCTCTTCACTTTTATATCTCTCTTATTTTTTTAACTGAGACACTACTTATTAGAGAAAACACGCGATACTTGTTTTTCCGAGTGTGATTATTTCACTTAACATGATTGATATCTATTTCCATCCATTTTTCTATTTTTAAACATGAGTTGAAAATATTTTAAGCCCTGCTGTGTCATAGCCACACACAAACAAACTGATGAGAACTGAATCAAGCATAACACTCGGTCCAACTTCAGGAATTCAGAAAGGATGCAGCTATTAGACTTGAAACACTAAGCAATGTGTGGTAAGAATAAACCCCACGATATCAGCGGTTTATTTCTTACTCACATTTATGGCCTGGATGATTTGGAGGAGGTTCTGCTTCATGTGGTTTTCTTTCCTGGAAAAAAAAGTTTTTCCTTATCTGGAAAATAGCTGATTTAGTGGCTGAAGGCAAACAGAGGAACCGCAGGAAGTCTGCTAAAGATTCTGCTTGAAAGTGAAACACATCTCTTCTAACAACATCAATCATAATGGTTAAGCTGGCTGGTATGGTGCAGCAGGAGGTGTGGTCCTTAGGGGATGTCACAAATATTTCAAACAATAGTAACATGTACACCGTGCTTTTTCCCCTAAAGAGATTTACCAAACATTGCCCATCATCACCCCTCAAATACTTCATCTATTTTCCTCTCTATGCTTAACATCAAAAAAATTTTCACAAGGCCTTTGTTTTCTGCTAAAATGCAAAGAATATTACCTTTCCTTTCTAATTAACAGATACAATTTATATTATAGTTGTGTATATTTATTGTGTACAATATAATGTTTTGAAATATGTATACGTTCTGGAATTGTTAAGAAGAGCTAATTAACGTGAATGATCTCACCTACTTTCCATTTTTTGGTGGTGAAAACATTTGAGATAGAATTTCTTAGTGGTATTCAAGAACAGGTACATTGTTATTAATTATAGACACCATGCTGTACAATAGATTCTTTACAATTACTCCTCCTGGTCAAATAGAAATTTTGCATCTTATGATAAACATCTCCCCAATACCAATATCCCCAGTCTGCATTGACTTGCTGTTGGTAACCAGCATTGTACTTTATGCTTCAGTGAGTTACCATTTTGGATTCCACATATAAGTGACTTCATGTTGCATCAGTCTCACAGTGCACCACGATGCCTACAGATTCATCCACATTGTGCAAAATAAAAGGATTCCTTTTTTTTCAAAGATGAATTGTATACTGTTGTGTATATATACCACATTTTCTTTATCCATTGATCTATTGAGAATGCACAGATGCTGTATCTTGGCTGTTGTGAATAATGCTACAGTAAACAAAGGAGAGCAGATGCCTGATCATCATACTGATCTCATTTACTTGGGTATGTCTCCAGTAAGACTGCTGGAACACAAAGTGAGTTCAACTTTCAGTTTCTTTCAGGAAACCTCATATTATTTCCCAAAATGCTTAATTTACATTCCCACCCACAGTGTACCAGGGTTCCCTTTTCTCCACATCTTCTCTGACTCTTGTTTTCTTTTGTTTTTTTGATGGCAGACACTCTAACAGGTGTGAGGTAGAGTCGCATTGTGGTTTTATTTCGCATTACCCTAATAATTAGAGATCCAGGCATTCTTTCAAGTATCTGTTGGCCATTTATGTCTTCTTCTGAGAAATGTCTGCTCAAGTTCTCTGCTCATTTTTTCAGGTTGTTTTCTTGCTATTGAGTCCTATAATCTTATATGTTTTGGATACTAGCCTCGTATCAAATGTATGATTTGCAAATATTTTCTCCTAATCCGTAATTGTCTCTTCACTCTATTGCTTGTTTTCTTGGCTATACAGACATTTTTTAGTTTGATGTAATCCTTGTGACCATTAAGCTTACTTGTCATCTTGTTGGCTTGGGAGCTATCCAGGGGATGGGTGTTTCTGGGTGGGTTGTAGAGGTGTGACTTTAGGCTTCATATCTGGTCCCTTATCCTTTGCTCTCTCTCTCTGGTACTGTTTTCTTGCTCTGCTTCTTAGCCATCATGAACTAAGCAGTTTTGTTCTGCCACACCCTGACACCATGATGTTCCTGCCTTGGACTCAGCTTACCATGGACTAAACCCTCTTAAACAGTAAGCCAGATAAACCATTTCTTCCTTTAAATTATGGTGTTAGGTATTTGGTTTCAACAGTGGGAAAGCTGACTAACACAATCTTGTTTGTCTTTTTCTTTGTTTGCTTATTGTTTTGGGTTCCTATTTAAGAAGTCATGATTGAGAAAATGTCACAGAATTTTCCTCTTACATGGTTTTATAGTCTTATGCTTAAGTCTAATCAATTTTGAGTTGATTTTTATGTATGATGTGAGATAAAAGTCCAATTTCATTCTTCAGTATGTAGGTATCCAATTTTTCTAACACCACTGATAGTTGGATATCTTTTTCCCATTTTGTATTATTGGTCTCTTTTCCTTTTTTTTTTTTTTTTTTTTTTGTCTCTTTGTCAGAAGTCAGTTGACCAAGCTGGGGATGTAGCTCAGTGGTAGAGCATTTGCCTACCAAACTGGAGGTTCTGGGATTGAACTCAAGCACAAAAATAACAATAACAACAAAATTGACCAAAAATATTTCAGTTTGTTTCTAGACTTCCTACACTGCTCCACTGGTCAAAGTTTCTGCTTTTATGTTAGTGCCATGCTGTTTTGATTGTATACCTTAACAATATATCTTGGAATTAGGAGTTCTATGCCTCCAGGTTTGCTCTATTTTGCTTAATACTGTTTTGGCTACTTGGGGGCTCTTGTGGTTCAGTATGAATTTCATAATTTTTTCCATTTATGTGAAAAATGACATTGAATATTCACAGTGATTGCACTAAATCTGCAGATCATTTTGGGTATTGTGTCCACTTCAACACTAATTTTTCTAATCTGCAAACATGGAACATCTTTTCATCTATTTCTGTCTTCAATTTGTCCTGTCAATGTACAATATAGGTTAAGTTTCTCACCTCCCTGGTTAGGTATTTTTTTGACTTTGAGGCAGGGTCTTGTTATGTAGTCCAGGCTGCTCTTCAACTCACTGTGTAGCCTAGGTTGGTCTCCAACTCGATCCTCCTGCCTCAGCCTCCTCAGTGCTTGGATAATAAGGAGGATGCCACTGCACTCAGATAAATTTCTTTTTGTGTATTTATTTCTTGTAACTATTATAACAATTCCCTTGATCACTTTTAAGATAGTTCATTCTTAGTAAGAAATGCTATTGATTTTTACATGTTGGTTGTATAGCTTGCAGCCTTATTAATTTATTAGTTATTGGAGATTTTGGGTGGCCCCTTTAGGGTTTTCTATATATTTGATAGTGTTGTCTGCAAATAGGAACAATTTAGTTTTCCTTCCAATTAGATGCCTTTTCTTTCTCTTGCCTAATTGCTCTGTCTAGGACTCCTAATGCTTTGTTGAACAGAAGTGCTAAGAGTGGGTATCACTGTCTTGTTATATTTTTTCCTCTGGAACTGGGGTTTGAGGCAAGGGCTTTTGCACTGAGCTATAGTCCCAGTCTTTCTTTTTATTTTTTTGTTTTGAGGTAAAGTCTTGCTAAATTCCTAAGATGCTTGAGTTTCAGAGTTCTGGGATTACAGGTATGCATTATTGTGTTAGGCTTGTTCTTAATCTAAAAGGAAAGATATTTCAACTGTTTACCACTGAGTATGTTAACTATGAGTTTCTCATCTATGGCCTTTCTTGCATTGAGGTATATTCCTTTTATACTGATTTTTTGAGCTTTTTTAAAACATAAAACCATGTTGAATTTTGTCAAATGTACTTTCTGTAATGATTATGATAAACATCTGGTTTTGTCCTAGATTGTGTTAAAGTAGGATAACACTTGTATAGACTTGTTTGTAATGAAACCCATATAATATATCCCTTGCATTTCAGAGATACTGATTGATCATAGTGAATGATCCTCTAATGTGTGACTGAATTTGATTTGCTAGTGTTTATGGTAAAATTTTACATGTATGGTTTTTATTTATTTATTTTTCTAATAATGTCCTTATCTCTCTTTGGTGGTAAGGTAATTTTAGCCTCATTAAAGGAGTTTGGAGATATTCTGTTCTTCAAATTTTTTGGAAGTATATAAGAAGAATTACTTTTTCTCTTTGAAATGTGTTATAATTCGGGAGTGAAGGCATCAGTTCCTGGGCATTTCTTGATTTTTGACTTTTTATTACAGATTCAGTTTTAATACTTATTACTGGTCTATTCAGATTTCCTATTTCTTCTTGATTCAGTCTTAGTAGATTGTACTTGCTTAGGAATTTATTCATTTCTTCCAGGTCATACAATTTGTTGGCATGTAATCATTGATAGCAACCTCTTATGATCCTTTTATTTTTGTGGTATCAATTGAAGTATTTCCTTCTTTTTTATTATTTTTAAACAAAGATTTGGTGCTTATATTTTCTTTTGCATTTCAAAAACAAATTCTTAGTTTTGTCGATCTTTTCTATTGTTTTCCTAATCTTTATTATACTGATTTTCTTTTGTTGTGATTATTATCATTTCCTTTTAAATATTAATATTAATTTTGTTTTGTTTTGTCTTGGGTACTGGGAAATGAACTTAAGACTTTATCCTTGTCAAGCAGGCACTGTGCCACTGAGCTATATCCCCACCCCCTTAAATTAATTCTGGTTCCTTGAGTTGTAATGTTTTGAGATCTTTCTTCTTTTTTGAGAAATGTAGGCATTTACTACTTTGAACTTTTCTCTTAAAATGGCTTTTGTTGAATCTAGTAAGTTTTGGCAGGTTATGTGGTCTTTTCTGTTTGTTTCAAAATATTTCTTAACTTCCCTTTTAATTTCTTCTGTAACACATTAGTTGTTCAGGAGCATATTAATTTCTGTGTTTTGAAATTTTCCTGTACTCGTTTGCTAGTTTTATACCATTGCTAGTTTTATACCACTGAGAACAGAAACGATACTTTACAGGTTTTCAATGATAAATTTTTAGAAACTTCTTGTAAACTTGAGAAGATGCATCTTCTGCTGCTGTTGGGTGGAACATGCTGTACATATCTGTTAGGTACAATTAGTCTGAAGTTTAGTCTAACTCTGAAATTTCTTTATTGATTTCTGCCTGGATGATGTATGTATCCATTGCTGTGAGGTATTGATGTCCTCTGCTATCACTGTATTACCATCTCTCTTTCCTTTTAGATCTATCAATATTTGCTTTGTATATTTAGATAATCTGATGTCAAGTGCCCATATATTTAAAGCTGTTGTATCATCTTCCATAGTCAACCCCTTTATTGTTACATAATGACTGTTTTATCTCACATAAGCCTTTACCATTATATGATGTCTGCTTTATCTCACATAAGCCTAGCTATTTATGGTCTATATTTTAGAATATATTATTGTCATGCTAAATGTTTGCTAGTTTTGTATATATTCTTCATTCCTTTATTAATTTCTTGCTGTCTTCCTTTGTGATTAGATGACTTTGTTTAGTTGTATGATTTTGTTCTTTTTATAGTTTATGTATCTACTGTAATGGTATTATGAAGCTTATCTAAAACATCTTATGCTTGAAATAGACAATACTTTGAGTTGAGAGCAATTTAACTTTGTTCATATAGAAAGCCTAAAGACTTTTACTGAACTCTCCCCATTTTATATCTTGATGTCACAATGTACCTCTTTTTATGTGTACCTCTTAAAAATTACTGTAGCTATTATATTTAATACTTTTGTCTTTTAACCTTCATAATAAAGATATGTTATTTATATACTACTATCACAGATTATTCTGAACTTGATTGCATACTTACTTTTACTAGTGAATTTTATACTTTTATATATTTTTCTTTTACTAATTAGAGTTCTTGGTGCTCAAGTTCAAGATACTTCATTAGCATTTCTTGTGGGATAGTTCTAATGTTTATAAACTTCATCTTTTGTCTGGAAAAATCTTTCTCCTTATTTTTAAATGACAGCTTTGCTATCAAACATTCTTTCTTAGCAGTTTTTAATCTCTCAGCACTTTGAAAAGATCCTATTCTTTTCTGGTCCATAAGATTTCTGCTGAGAAATCCACTACTAATCCTACTGAACTCTCTTATATGTGATATAAATCTTTCTCTTGCTGTTTTCAGGATCCTGCTTTTATTATTAGATTTTTTTTAGACATCATAATGTGGTTTTTTTTGCTTTTTCTGTTTTGGGCGTATGTGCTATTCCTAGGCAAAACTCAAAGCCTTGTCTTTAACTTTTGATAGATTATAATATGTGTTGGTTTAATCATGTTTGGATTAGATTTGATAAGATAATTTGGCCTTCCTGTACTTTGGGATATATATATATATATATATATATATATATATATATATATATTCTCAGTATGAAAAGTTTTCTATTATTCTATTCTATTTTTAAAATAATCTTTCTGGTCTTTTTTTTTTCTTCTTGAAATTCTATAAACCAAATATTTGCTGTTTTGATGGTGTCCCATCAACCCCATTAGCTTCTTTATTTTTTTCAATTCTTTTTTTCTTCTCAAACTACAGTAGTTCTTGGTTTTCTGTGACTTGCTTTCTTGGTTTCAGTTACCTGTGGTCAACCATGAACCAAACTTATTAAATGGAAAATTCCAGAAACAAGCAATTCAACCGTTTTAATATGTACATCTTTCATTTGTAGCATGATAAACTCACACACCATCCCAACTATTACTCTTGGGACAAGAATCATTCCTTTTTCTGGAACAGCCACACTGTATATATCCACTCATCAGTCACTTCATGGCTATCCCAGTCCTAAGGTGGACTCTCACAGCATTGTAGAACCAGCATAGCACAGTAGCCTAACACAGTAGTCTAACACTGTATCACTTCATCTCATCATGTAGTTACAGTATCATTTCAAAGCCTAAGAATACAGTAAAATATTTTAAGAGAAACAAACCATCTTTGCATCACCTTTATTACATGTTATTAATACAACCATTCTTATTATTAGTGTTGATATTATTATAACTAATTTATGAATTAAACTTTATTGTAAGTATGTATTTTTTTTTTTAAACACAGTATCTGTAGAGTTGGTACTGTGATTTCAGGCATCCACTAGGTGTCATGGAAGGTAACCCTGTGGAGGATTACATGAATATAACATTTAAATAACCTGTCTTCCAGTTCACAGGTTCTTTCTTACGCTTGATCAATTCTGTTGCTTTTGCTACTGTATTTTTCATCACAAACTTTGCAATTTTCACTGCTTGAAGGGTTTGTTGGAGCCTGTGGCTCTAGGGAGTAGCCGAGAGGATAGCCTGAGACCATGAGGGTCAGTCTGGAGCCTAGGATCACAGGTTGTAACCTGGTGTCCCAAGTGACAGGAGGTTCATCCCTGGAACCTAGGGATATGGGGACAGATCTACAGTCTGGGTCCCCAGGGATGATGCTAGAGCCTGGCACTGTGCGGACTGGTTCAGTGCAGGAGTCTACAAGTGAAAGCCTGGACCCTAGGACTGCTGGACAATGGGTCTACTGGAGCATGGGGGCACAGAGGGCCCCCTGGAGAGTGGTGCTGCAGGGGTTGGCATGGCACTGAGTGGGCCTGGAGTCTGTGTCTGAGGTTGCAGGCTGAAGCCTGAGGTCACAGATGCTGACCCAGCCCTGAAAGCTGGGGTTATACAGGTTGAGCAGGTTCTTGGCTGGAACCTGAAACAAATGAAGATTCTGTTTTTGCAATGGTCAGTCCAGAGGCTGGGCCTGTGATGCCATGTTGATGACTAAGCCCCTGGGGGCTGGCCTGGTGATGAGGCAGGTCTGAAGCCTGGGGTGCTGGGGGTCAGCTCAGTGCTTCAAGCAGCCAGAGCTGGGGGTTGACATGGCTTGTCTAGAACTTAGGGCTGAGTGACAGTTGGCCTAGAGGCGCCATCTGGACCCTGGTGCCTGAGGCCATGGAAGCCTGCACATCACTGGTAACTAGGCAAGCCTGGAGTTGAGGTCTGAGGCTAATCTGATATTCACTTATCTTTCCTTTCCCAAGCAAAGGACTGCTTTCTTTGTGCCTTTTCAATTTTTTTTTTTAAATTTATGCTGTATCTGGGTGCTGTAATCTCTCTCTGGGTTTCCTTCGTTTCTAGGAAGGTATTTTTGTGCATAGATAGTTACTCAAGTTGATGTTTCTGTAGAGGATTAAATATTGGAAAGTTCTATTTTGTCACTGCTGATATCTAGACCTTATCTGATTTCTTATGGAAAAATTCTGTTTAATCCTATTAATGCATTCCATATGCATTAAGTCTATATGATGTGGAAGGCATTGTGTTGATTTCTGGAGATAAAAATGAATGAGTGCATAATAGTTCCAAATAAATTTGTGGATATCTACCTTAAAAGAATGGGCCATGCATTTTCACTTTTTCTGTGTGGGCTACACACAGTGACTGCCTTTCAATGAGTACATAGTGTAAAGGGGGAGCAAAGAGTAACTCTATAGTGGAGAAAGTTGATAAACATTATTGCAGCCAGATAATCAAGGTCAAGCAGGTAATACGTCATGTTGCTAGTTATGATTGCTTGATATAATGTGAGACAAATGGTGCTTTATCACTATACTTTTTCTTCCCAAACCCCACAATTCTAGACTCATTATGATAAAAACATCAGGTGCATCCCAGAGAGGCATCGTACAACATTTATGACTCAAAATTATCATGATCATCAAAAACAAGGAAAATCTGAGAAACTTACGGCCAAGAGAACCTAAGGAGACATGATCATCAAATATGTTAGTATCTGGGATCCTGATACAGAAATATGGGGTTCATTATTTAAAACTAAAAAAGATTATAACTATAGACCTCAGTTAATAATATATATCAGGTCACTAATTATAAAAGTGCATTATACCAACAAAAATGTTAATAACAGGAGAAATTGGGTGAATGTATTTGAGAGGAATTCTGAGAGATATATTGGAATTCTCTGTATAACTTGTGTACTCCTTAACCAAATGGTTGGGACCAGAAGTGGTTTCTTTTTCCTTCTCAGATTTGCATATACAAAGTGAGATTTTTCAAAGATGGGACTGAAATATAAACATGAAATTCTTTTGCTTTATGTATACCTTAAACACAGAGTCTAAAGATAGCTCTGTATAATATTTTTAGTGTGTTTCAGTTTTGACTGCAGCCTGTCACATGAGGTCAGGTGTGGAATTTTTCCATTTCTGGCATCATGTTGAAGGCATTTCAGATTTCAGATTAGGGATACTTTACCTGTATTATTGTCTTAATTTCCCTATAAATCTAAAACTCTACTAAAAATCTACTTTTACAAAACTACAAAAAATGTGAATGAGTTATCCTTGTTTTCCTAGAGCTCAAATGAAGGAAGAATTAAATCAGAATATAAATAGTGCAGTGTAATATATGCTATAATATAGAGAGGTTTGAACAAGAGCACAAGAACCCCAACAGGACGTCAGGAAAAATTATATTTTTTCTACTAAATCATACTTTAAAATAGTTGAGTCTCCAGTAGCAGCCAGTAAGTACTTTGCTCAGAGTCCACATTCAAATATGTATGAGAATGATGAGGAAGGCAGCTCTCTTATGAAATCCCCTAGATGTGGTAGGCATAAATAATTATGTGAAGGTTCACTGTTTGCGGTACCATCGTTAGAAAAGGAAAAGGCAAACTGGTTCGAATTCTGGCATCCACATCTTTGCTACATACACGTTTCAGATGAGCATTGAAACCCCAGGAAGTGGTCCTTTTGTGGTCACACTTGTCATGAAAGTTTTTCTCGGGAGATGACAGAGGGAGAATTGTTTTTGTTAGAGTTCATGGAGGCATCAGAATCCTTAAAAGAAACATTCATAAAGCAGGACACTTGACTATTTCTGAGAGGATTCTATTTTGAAGACGAAAGGCGGTAAAGTTACTAAGTATTTATACGAATACCTGGTTCGTATACGAATGAAAAGTATCTCTAAAATACTTTAATCAATTTCATCACTAACAGCCCATTATTAAGATTCATCATGCTAATTAACAGGATCCCTGATGTGGATAGAAAGTTAAGCTAGCTGCAGCTCTAGCATCAGACTTAAGAGTGTGGCCCTTTTTACTCAAAGGTAGTGGAATGTGAGTTCCTGATTGGGGCAAAGTAAGGGCCACATTTAGCCATCATGGCCTTTCATCCTGTGATAAATGCTGAATGATTTCTGATTCAATTACAGACAGCACGAGGCTTTTCTTTGCTCCAAGTTACCTGATCTTATGTCACTGGTAGTCTGGTTATAATGTGAACCCTGCTACTGTGAGACCTTGGACAAAACGTGTTGCTCCTCTGCGTCCCGGTTCCCTCCTTGAAAAGGAGGGCACTGGATTAGGTCTCTCTTGTTTTCTGTCTCTATGATCTTCGAGCTGGCTGCGTTTTAGCTGACACACAGGAAAACCATAAATGTACATGGAGAGTCACTAGCTCCAATGACTGTGAGGGTCAGATTTTACAGACACCATCAAACTGGCCTTTTCCAGCATTTGCTAGCACTAGACAAGTATGTTTAGAATTACACTTTTTTGGTTACAAAACTCATTATGGTGTATGCCTTACAAAGGTATCAGTAATCCTAACATAGACTTAAGTTATAGAAGGAATACTAAAAACCCAACAAAAACATTGAAGAGGAGCCCGACTCAGTTATCTAACCCACTACCCGCTTGCTTTCTACCAGCCTTGGTTTCAGAGTGATGGTGCAGCCTCAAAACGCGGCAACCCTAAGTGACAGTTCCAACAACCTTCACTATTTCCCCGGGTTTCCCCTTCGGTCCTTGAAAAACAAAACAAAACAACACCTCAACTGTAGCGTTTTGTTTTACAATTGTCTTGAACGATCCCCAAAGCTCCAGGCAGAAGCGGGCCGTCCCAGGTACCGCCCCGAACGCGCCCCTTCTCCTCCTCCTCCTCCGCCTCTTCCCGCGGCGCTGGGCAGCGGGCGGGCGCACCTGAGCGCGGGGTGGGCGGCCGGCGGGCGGGCGGAGGGCGAGGCGCGGCCCGGCTCCTCCCCGGCCCGGTTCGGTCCCGCCGCAGGCTGTCCGGGCCGGGCGGGAGGAGCGTGCGCGCCAGTCACCCGGCCGTCACCTGGCGTCTGCGCGGGCCAGCCCCGCTCCAGAGCGCCCAAGTCCTTGCAGGCTGCCGGGTCCTTTCCTAGGAATCCCCGGCCCGGCTCCCGGGCTCGCCGCCCGCCGCCCAGGTAGCCCGCGGCCGCCGCCCCGCCGCGCGCTCCGCGGCCCCGGCCTCCTTCCGCGCGCGGCCCCGCCCAGCCTCCGCGGCGCCGGGGCTCCCGGCCCGGCCTCTCCGGCTCCCTCCCACCTCCGTCCCCCACCCCCTCCCCAAGAAGCGCTATTTTTAGCAAATCCTCCGCGCGCCGCCACCCGCTCAGCTCGCAGCCGCCCGCGGCCGCCCTCCGAGCTCCCCGCGCCCCGCACCCCGCGCCCTCGCCCGTCCCCCGGCGCCCGCCGCGGCCGGGATCCCCGCTGAGGAGCGGCCGCGGTCCCTGAGGCAACTTTCGGTCCCCCCGCTAGCTTCCTGCCTCGCCTTTCTCCTCCCCGCCCCGCTGGAAGATGGCTGTTTGGAGACGGGGGCGAAGTTAGGGGGTCGCCGGCGCGGGGCGCGGGGGGCGCGACAGCCTCGGCGGGAGCGCGCGAGGTGAGTGGCGGCGCGGCGCGGGCTCCTGCTCGGGAAGAGCCTGGGAACTGGGGACCCGGGGTGCTCGCCGGCGCCGCCGCGTTCCCTGCTAGGGTCCCCGGGCTGGCAGCGGCTCCGTCCGAAGGACTCGGACGCCGCTCGGCGGCTCGCGTCTCCCCACCAGAGCCGGGGCTCGGCGGGGGGGGGGGGGTCTTGGTCGGCTGGGAGCCTGGAGGGCTGCGTGAAGACGCGGGCGCTCGGCGCCGAGGCGAGGGCTCCGGGCGCGGCCCCCCTCGCCCCGAGACCGACGCCCCGTTCGCGTTGCATCTGAGGTGAAGGAAAAGTTTGTACCACCAACGTGTTGCTCAGCTGATGGGAGCGGTACTCAGTGGGGCACCTTGGACGTTTCGTGGGGACCGCACTCCTCGTCTCTACCGCGGAAAACCGGGTTAAGAAAGTTCAGGAGGCTGCAGGGTGGGAGATGGGACAGTTCCGTGACTACTGTACGGAGAGCGAGGCAAGCGTGACGATAACCCGGTGAGCGCCACCGAGGGTGTCACGGCGGGGGCGGGGGACGGGGTGTCCCTGGGCCCCGCGGGAGCGTCGGTTTGGTTCTGAGGCCGTCGCCTGCCCGGTGGGTGCCACAGGCCTGTGTGTCTGCACCGCGCTGCCCTCCGAGCCCAGAGGCGCAGCGGTCAGGAGAGGGGCCGAGGCTGGAGCCGAGGGTGCGGCCCGGGGATGTGGACTTGAAAGATTCTCCAGTGAGTCTCCTGGGCCCTGATTTCAGGATGGGTCCCGTTTGTTTTCCCTGTCATGAGGGTGCCTGTAATTTTCTAAAAGGAACTTCTAGGTTTACTGTAGCTGTTTAAAATCTGTGAGAAATGGGATAGTAATATCCCATGACATGTGAACTCTGTGTGTGTGTGTGTGTGTGTGTGTGTGTGTAAAAGATGAAGGTGAGGTAAGAAAGGATGAAAAAGTTTTACTTCTTCCAGAAAATCGAGTGAAGAGTTAACATTTTTCCTCTTCAAATGGTAAAAATAACGTTTATAGAACTAGATGAATACTCTTGGTGTGTTGAGATGTCTCATAAAGAGTAAGATTGAGGAATTACAAGTATTTGAAGCACAGTCCTGTTCTCATCTTGCAGGCGTTACTGAAATCTACAAAAGAAGAGCACACAGATATATAGAGAACTTAAAAGTACAATTTGAAATCTTTGGAAACAGAACTTAAAATCTTTTGCCATTTTAAAAGGCTGGATGTTATTTTCTGATGCCCCAGAAATCTTTTTAATCCTGTAATCAGTAATAGCATAGAATATGTTACAGTTAATAAATGAGGACAATTTAAAAATCATGTTTGGAAAAAGATACCTCTTGAACTAGTCTTTGGTGCTTTGGATGTTTATTATAGAAATTACTGTGACTGAAAATTTGTTGTTTAATATATTTGCCTTTTACCACAGATAACTGGTCTTTCTTATCCTTTCAAACCACTTTTCCTGTTTGGGCTAACTTAATTATGAAAACAGCAAATCACTGATGTATCTTCTGCAAACCACTCATATTAAAAAACTTAATAAGAATATTGTAATTCCAAAAGGGCAAATAACTTAGTCAGTTGTAACACTGGCGTGTAATTTGTTCTCATCTATTTTATTTGAATGGGGCCAGATCTCAAGATAGGCAGCGTTTTGGGGGGAATGTATTGTTTTTCTATGTGGGAAGAAGCTAATGTTTTCATATATGTTTCAGCTACCAAACAGGTGCTTGTGCAGGGGGAATCCCGAGTCTGACCTTTGATAGGTTGCCAGCTAGAGGGAGACCTGCTTTCCCAGCTTTACTCCTGGATTGCGTATCTTCACCACAGAATGGACATGATTAGATTTATGGAAGATTGTACAGAAGGAAGTTAAGAATTTTAAATTAAGTACCAGCTTATAGATAGGAGATAGTTTTTTTTTTTTTCCTTTAGTTTTGCTGCTCTTCTTTCTCTGTGATTTAGCCTGTTGCACTGGCCTCTATTGAAAAGACAACAACACTGGCTAGAGGGCATAACGAGCTTCCATCTTCTAGAAAAATAGTAATAACTCCTCTGATATTAAAGGTAATTTGCTATATGGTTATAGATTTCTGTGATAGTTGTGATCAAACTATGCCCATTAAATAGCATAAATAGTTGCTTTATGAAGATACTGATAATATAGATAATTATAGGCATATATATTTTTGGACTATAGATTAATTTCTATTTGGAGTTATAAATCTTAAGGCTAACTACCATGTAAATTTTTTTTAATTTAAATAATTTCTGTAATTCAGATTTTTTTAGTATCTATGTCTAGTGGTATTTTGAGTTTTATAGTTTTTATTTCTTATTGCAATAACTTTTTAATTTGTTGAAATATTACAGTGTGTTATCATTTACACCCTCTCAGTAGGGAAAGTATAGGTTATTCTTAAATAGAGATTTGGAGAAATAGCTAACAAGGAGAGTCATTTGAGAAACATATGGACATCATAAAATCCTTCTGTATGTAGCATCTGTACCTTCTCATTAGTGAAATATTGTACTTATGGACATTTTTTGTTATTGCATCCAAATGTGTTTTTTTATTTTTACTTCAATTGATTTTTTTGTTTTAAAATGTATATTAATGTTTCAGTTGGTAAGGACCTTCATTGCTTGAATCCCTTTTCTTTCAATAAAGGCATCATACTTAATTTTTATTGCCCACATCCACAGACATGTACAACTGTTTTCCAGCTTGTTATTATAACTTTTGCTTCCCAATAATTCCTCCTAACATTTGAGAGATGGGATGATATATTGTTCTCATTTTAGGAAGGAGACAGCAGTACACTGTAGACCCAAGATTGCACACTAGCAAGTCTGAGGAAATCTGAGGATAACATGTACATTTTTTGTTTTCTAATCATGACAACAAACTGCTCCAGTGACTTCTTAAGAAGATTTTGTACATTTACCTATTTCTAGATTTTTCAAAGTGTTCACGCTTATAAATGTACAGATTGGATTTTAAACTAGTCAGTATAGTCCTAAGGATATGGGCTCTTGCTGATGGGGGAGAACTGTAATTATTACAGACAAACACACCTTTCTGCGGGGTATCTACCCTAGCAGACAGTTCATAGTCTACACATTGCTCTTCACCCACTGGGGTCACCTTGTATGCCACATACTGCTCCTTTACTGATCAGAGCAGCCCTTGATGTTGATCAGTCCATTTGTCAAACTTGAGGATGGTCAGCCTTACCAGTGAGAGAGCTCAGAACCCAATTTTGGGGAAGATTTAACAGAGGACAGTAATGGATTGTCCACTCCAGAACCAGGCAGTATTGGTTAAGGATCATGTTGTATGTATTAGGACATCCTCTTTTATTAGCTCTGGTTCTATGGCTAACCATCAAAGTGAATGAAAGTTTAATGGAATAACCTAGTCATTTCTGTCCT
Organism: Hydrochoerus hydrochaeris; assembly: GCA_004027455.1. Taxonomy (NCBI): domain Eukaryota; kingdom Metazoa; phylum Chordata; class Mammalia; order Rodentia; family Hydrochaeridae; genus Hydrochoerus; species Hydrochoerus hydrochaeris. The sequence continues at coordinate 27,952 of PVLA01005361.1, forward strand.
TGTGAACTTCAGAACTCTATTAATAGACTTCACAAAGTGAAAATGAACCCATGAAATCTTCTCTCTGTCAACCTCAACAGGAGTTTTCAATCAAGGTGATAGCGTTCTGGTATTGTCTTGCTATTGATAAGAGGAATGTATTATCCAGAATGCAGAAGAAAACATTGCAATTTCACAGAAAATGCAAATATGTAATCTTATGTAAGTTCACACATACTGGTTGAAGATAACTTTTAGTTTTTTGAATAAGCACTACCAGGTGCTCTTTGTTAAGTTAATATATTTTTACTGTAACTTTCCCTAAGTGTATATCTATGGGAACTCATATAAGTCATTTCAATGTGAAATACAGAAACAAATTTGACTGTTCAAGTGTGGTGCACAATTTGCTGTAATGAGTTTGGTTTAGCACCTCAAAGAGAGGAAAACTCCCACTCTATCCTTTGCTGCAACAGAGAGTATAGTGTACTGCTGGCAAGACTGAGATTGCTGGAAATGCTACTTTCCTATGTTAGGAAGAAGATAAGTGTAGATTGTTCTAGTTCTCATAGAACAGTGATTTGTGAAATTTGAAAGAAAGGTAAAATTTAGATCGATTGTGTATTACTCAAGGTGGTTGGTAGCAAGTTATGAAATAGTATTTAAGCACCAGATGCCTTTATTGGAGGGTATCATTTTAATTTTCTATTGCTGTATAACATGTTGCAGCTTAGCAACTTAAGACAACATGTATGTTCCTTTATTTGTTTCCTCAGCAGTCCATATGTGGCTCAACTTGGTCCTTTGTCTGGGAGTCTCATCAGATGTTGGTCAGGGCTTACAGTCTCATTGAGCAGTAAGAGTTGCTTTCAAGATTTATCCCCTTGTGGCACTCTTAGCTCATAGAATCTGCATTTGCCAGATAATCTTCTCTTGGACACTCATACAACATGACATTGTGCTTTTCAGTCTTTTTTGCTCCAGCTGGATAAGACAAAGTCTAATATAATTACTAGATAATAAATATATGATGTAATCAATGGAATGACATCCCTCATTTCTGCCATACTCATTTGGTTAGAAACAAGACATATCTTGTACACAAACTTGAGAGAAGGGGATTGTATAATGACATGACCAATGGAGGTCACCTTGGAATGTGTCTACCACATTGGCTACCTCTTAAATCTGATACAGTGAGCAGACATGATGTAGGAGCCATTCAGTTAGAAACATCTCAAAATCACTCTGCAGACTGACCCTGTGAGATGCTGCTGCTGCTACTGCCTACACAAGCTTCTAAGGGGAAGGTATTTTCTATAGTACAAAAAGGAATTCTCTGTGTGTGTACTAGGAGCTGGTCATGGTGGTGCACACCTGTAATTCCAGTATGGTGGGGCCTGAGGCAGGAAGAGTGCAAATTTTGAGCCCAGCCTGGACAATTTAGTGATTTAATGAGATATTCTTGGGGAAAAAAAAGGCTGGTGCTGTAGCTCAGTTTTCATGGCCAAAAAAAAATGACAAGTGTTCCCTGCTAAGGAAAAAAAAAAAAACAATGTGAAAAAATAATTGTTTCATGAAATGTTTACCTTTTTGATCAGGATCAACATGATAGCTATTCGGAGATAGGATTGAATTGAAACATGGCTGCAGTTGTACAAGTCTTTGGAAGGAAAGTACTTTTTGGACTTGGGAGGGTGCTGTTAGTAAACCTCATTGAGGAATGGTGGTGTTTTAGAGAGAAGCAGACATCTTTTAAAAGAAACCATTAGCACATGTTAGTCTAGGGATTGGCTTAGTTCCTATGTTCCACATGTGAAAGACTTTTATGGTTGGGTTTCACCAATGCTTGCAAAAAACTAGCTCTGTGATTTTCAGTCCTACAGCATGGCCTCTCATTTTATCAGGAGAGAACAGATCCAAGGACTACAGCAGATCCATGGTGCTTTGTCTGTGGCCCAAGGACTATGGGATGCTCTGTAGAAACATGAGGGTCCTTTGGACACAGTTGACTCTGTGTACTATGTAGGAACCATTTTATCTAATCTTTATCTCAACTCTGACAGCTTGGTTCAGATTTCCATACTCTCCCCTCCACCACCACCCAAGTAAATGGAGACTTTGAAAGATTGCTGAACTTCTTGTCAAGAGTCCTTCAGCTAGGGGTGACACAGGGATTAGAGTCCAGGTCTGATTCTAAAGGCCACAGCCTTATAATACACATCTCATACTCATGAATGGTAAGTGACTTTCTAGGGGACAATACTGTTAATTTACATGTCGAAATGAATGTCTGTTGTAGCCACTCTTGGGGTCCATCCTTCATCTTGTGAGAACTGCATACTGGAAGATGAGGGTTAAAGAGAGGAATGAGAGTGTATGCTGTCTCATGCCTTCTTTTATTTTCCCAGCAAGAAGCACAGATTATAGGTCTCTCTTAGATCTAAAAGTAAGAAACAGGAGGAGAAGCTGTGCATTTTTATTTCAACTTATCATTTTGGTAAAATCAAAAGCTGTATGTCTCCTTTCTCTCCTATATGTAGATTTCTACTATGAGGTTAAATCAGGAAACGAATTCTCATTGCCTCTTTGGCCATGGGGTTCTTTCTATAGCTCTTTTAGATGCCAGTGTTTTGATCTACTTGAAAAGTCTATTGAGGCATTCTTCCTTTGTTCTTCTATTACTCGGTCCCCCTTTCTACTCTGTGGTACCTCTGAATTCTATTCATAGATATTCTACTTTTTTCTTCTATTTTATGTACTTAAAGTCTTTTCTTTAAATGGATCTGATTCCATTGATTAGAATCACTGGCCCAGTTCCCTTGCTGCTCTGCTGTAAAATGCTCAGTGTTGAACTCAAGAAGTCTCATCTATTTTCTGTTAATTTTACCCAGTTGTGTCCTGCCTCCTAACACAGCATGAGGCAGCCTTCAGGATTTTCCTTGGTGCTTTAGTCAAAGAATAAACATTTTAAACTGAATGCCCCCAGGAAGTAGTCTGCCTGGATTGTTTTAGGTCAGGTGGATATTTATGGACCACTCCAGGTGGTCATGTAGATGGGCAATTGTGATTATCCCATCTGGACTCTGAAATAGTACAGATTGCAAAAAAGAGAAATTGTGAGTCACCCCCATACTGACTAGGGTCTACTATAACATACTCCAGACACCAAAGCTCAGAAAATCATGAAATAAGCTATTTTCTTCATATAAATTTTAGATTTCCCATGGCAGGATAGGCCAGATTTCAAACTCCTAAATTTCAAACAAGTTCTTTCACAGTGTGACCTCACATTATCTTTATTACTTCTTCATTTTTAATTGTTGCTGCTTTCTAAGTAATACCTACATGAGTCTAAATCAGACTTTCAAACCTCTAGAGTTTTACTGGGAATGTGTGCCCATTATTAAGCTATACCTTCACTGGTTTCTTTTTCTGTAGGCTGACCTTGCATCTCTTGTGATATGTACTTTCTCTGATAACTTGCAGTACACCATGGTCTTGCTCTTCTCTGAATGCCTATGATAGTTTAGGATATGCCCATATTTCTCACAGGCTTGCATTGAATTCTAATATTAAGAAAATCCATCTTTAAAATAAAAGCTTCTGGATGAGTCAAATCTTTAAAGGAATTTGCATTTTATCAAGAACAGCATCTTTATACTTTTGAAATATAGTAGCACATTTAACGTAAGTATGATTTACATGTTTTTGAAGTCTCTTTGTAATGACTGTAGCCTACTAGAGAGCCATACCTTAATGGAAAGGAGGGCAGAGGTTTGATCTGCTATGAGTACTTTACTGAAATTAAATAAAGGCCACAGGAAGAGTGAGCTGATTTTGGCTGAGGATGGTCTGTATGATGTTAATTTGTTACTTTTAATAAACATTTTACTTATACATGTGAAATCATAGATGTGTTTTTGCTTATATAGTTATTATAAGTTATCAAAACCAAAACCTATGAAAAATATTAAATGCGAGCAATAGAACTGGTGAAAATAAAAAGAAACTATACTAAATTATGAGACAAATGTTATGTATGTTGAAATTACATTGCTTGTGTGGGTATGAAAGTATAAAGATGTAGCCTCTGATTCTGTTCTTATTTAATCTGCATTTATGTTTTATATCAATGTAAATGCTAAAAATATACTTTTAAAGTAGATTTAAAATAAACAAGTGAAATTAACTTCAAGGCTTTGTTTGCTGGTTTGGGGTAATCAGACTTCATATATAACCAAAATTCTGCCACTAAGTAATCCTCAAATGTGATTTTTAATGAGGTGTCAACTGAGAACTCTGTAACTATTCTGTTCTCTTAAAAATGTGATCGGCACTGTGGAGTTATTGAATTCTAAATCAAATGTGAAAGCCATATTCAGAAATTGCTCGAATGAAGAACAGATTGTGTAGAAACTACAGAGATGATTTTAACCACCATAGTGCAGGAAGCCTATATTTTGGCTGCATGCACTAGCCTGCCTTCTATAATGACTAATTCATCCTCACCTTTTCTCTAATCAGATTTAATTTATTTAGTAAACTGCGTATTTTTTGACCTTTACCTAGTGCATGTATGATTGACAACATCAGCAGCAAACAAAGGAATGAAAATTCAGTAGTAGTATTTAGTTTTTATGTGCTTATTTAGAAATCAATTTAAAAAAAAGAAATCAATTACAATAAATTTAAGCCTGGTATGGTGGTACATGATGATAATCCCAGCAAAACATCCTAAGCAAAAACATCCTAAGTTCAAGTCCAGCCCAGGGAATTTAGTAACTTACACAGACCCTGTCTCAAACAAACAAACAAACAAACAAGAGTAAGTTTATATTTATCTTTTTAGATCATCACCTTAATAACAACCCACAGTGGACAAAGAATTTCACATCAAACTCGTGGATCTCAGTTTGAAGAACACAGTTGCAAATATTAATTTGCCAGTGTAGGGATTTTATATCTTACTCTATATGTCATTAACTGGATTGGAAGCTCACTGAATTCAGAAAGAACATGCCAACTATTCTTGTTTTTTTTTTTTTTTCCACAGCATGAAGTGCATTTCTTACTGTTGATATGACCTGTTTGTTTATACTTTTCCTATTGCCCTGTGAGCTCCTGCAGACAGGGACTACCTCATTTTAATCTTTCGTTGCTAAATGCCTAATACAGTAATTCTCATGTGAGATAACTTATTGGACTTGTATGTGTGTGTATGTGTGTGTGTTCTAGAGCTCATGTGTCACACCCTGGACACTTCTAACAGTTGTGGAGATCAGTGTTGTGCAGTAGAACTTTCTGTGATGTGTTCCGTATCTGTGTTTCCCATTGTCATAACCACTACCACATGTGGCCTCTGAGAACTTGAAATTTAGCTAATGGGGCCAAGGACCTGAATTTACTTTCACTTAATTTTAATTATTAAATGTAATGTCTCCTGTGGCTCGTAGGGAGCACACATCCAGATGATAATGTCTCTTTCTCAGACTCATTTGCCCACATATCCAATACCATTGCATTTTTCTGGCAGTGATATGGTGGTGTTATTGGATTTTGTCACTGTTGGATGGATGAAGTGAGTTTTATTATGTTAAAAACAGATATATTTCATCAAGTTGCTTCCCTTCTTTTCCCAAATGACCAGCAATATTATACATCATCTCTTCACTCACTATCTGGTCTGTTTTTTCATCATTTCTTTATTAGAGTCCTGAGCCTTACCACTTCACTAAGTAAATCTTAAATATGCTTTGTCCTTTAAAAAAACCCCAGATTTCCTTGTATTTTGCCAGTTTCTGTATTAATTCCTTTCTTTCTTCATAAGCCATTTAAACTTGGATAAAATATATTATTTTCATTGATATCATTATTGTCATCATTGCTAGTATTGATGCTGTGGTAGCACATACTTATTATGTCTCATGTCTGCTGCTCTTCTGAACAGATTTGAAAGTTATTACATTCTTTAAAATGTCTGAATATTCTTTCTCTCCTATTGATTTGTTTATCTTGCCTTTTTCCTCTTTATGGTACAGGAGAAGGAAGAAGAGCAACAAAAAACATTTAATTACAGAAGAATTCAGTAAAGATGTAATCCCACCATAACAAGTTTCTTAGCTCTTGCCAAAATGCATGAAATCAGGACTGACCATTTGGAAGGGAGGAATTGCTTCTTGAAAGTGGCCAGGCTTTTTTATGCAGCTTTAGGTCTGCTAGAGCAAAACTTAGATTAAAATCCATCATACATATTTTTAGCCTGGGTGTTGGATATATTTACATATATTGCACCATTATTTATTTATTTATTTATTTATTTTGGTCTTTTTGACACAGGGTGTTGCTGTGCAGTTCAGGCTGGCCTTGAGCTCACTTTGTAGCCCAGGCTAGTCTCGAACTCACAATGATCGTCCTGCCTCAGCCTCCCAAGTGCTGGTATTACAGGTATGAGCCACCTCACCTGGCTCTGCACCATTATTTATTGCAAGAATACTGAGTTTAATAATATATAAGGGTTATAAAGGCAGTGATAGGCAAATAAATTGAAATAATCTCTAACAAGCAGCAACACTTGAGAAATTTCCACTCATTTTATTTATACCTAGAGGTTTACTAGTCATCTTACGTGGCAGAGTTTGACAGCACCGACTTCTGTGTGGAAAGTTGCCATTCACTCACTGTTTTAGTCTAACTTAGTGGTACCAAACTCAATTGTGCATCAGTATTTCTATTCAGGGTAATGCACAAAGACTGAAAAAGCCTGAACTACATTCTGTGGACCAGTTTGCCCCCTTTTCAAGGCAATTTTGTCTGTGCTAGGTTTTCACAGTTTTCTCTCGGTAGCCAAAAGACACACCTCCAGTGCATTTCTGTTTTCATTTCAGCACATGGTTACTCATCGAGGGAACTTGAAATTGTGCTTTTGAACAGCCCTCAAATAATCCAAGAAAAACAGGAGCAACGTATACAATTTTGTGTTTTGTGATTTGGTAACTGTGCTCTGACCATACTGTTGCTTTCCCTGGCTGTATAGTGGTGAGAAGCTAGTCCTGCTTTATCTTCTCTTCTTAAACTTACTGATAAACATTCTCTTAAAAAGTCCCTAAGAAGTGAAGTAGATTTTATGTTCATTTTTGGCAAGTTGGGAAAGTAAAGAGAAAACTTTCTTTTGTGTCTTGTGCTATAAATATATTTTAGAATCTCCTACTTCTCTGTTTGACCTGATTTGTTTTTATAGTTACCTACATTAAAAATGTTTGAGTTTAGCATTACCGTGGAACAATATTCATCTGCTTTTATTTATAAAGTTCAGCCATGGTTTTGGCCTAAACTTGTGAGCTAATTTATTTACTAACAAGAATACTCTTTAAAAGTTACTGCTTTTTCTCTATAAAACAAATGTAATAAATTCAATTTAAGTTACATCTCCAAAAGTATAACTAAAACCTACCAAGTCAAATGGAAAGTAGAGGTTAAATGGAATGAGATTTCAGAATGATGGCTGTCATTTTAATTTCATAAGAAGAGCAGGTCTGAAATTTATTGAAATTTATTCCATACTTTCCTGTTTTTTAATGTATGTTTTAAAAGTCCATACAGCATGATTACTTTTGTTAAAGCAGCAAATAATCTTTTAAAGATATTTCCATAGTAAAAAATCATGCAGTTGTCATTTTCTTTGTTCTTCCTTGCTTTCTGTAGATCCAGATTTCCATCTAGTACCTTCCTTCTTTCTGAAAGACCTCCTTTAATATTTCTTATAGCACAAACTTGCTTCTGATGAACCCTAGTTTTTGCACATTTGGAAACATCTTTCTTTTTTTATATAGAAGTCTGTGTTCTCCTTTGCATTTTAATAAAAGTTTGCTGTCATATTTGTTCTTTATAAATCATTTATAATATGATTGCTTTTCTTTGTTACTGGTTTTAATCAGTTTCATTTCATGAGTCTCGGGGTAGCTTTCTTCATGTTCCTTTTACTTTGGCTTCATTGTGCTTCTTGGACCTGTGGATTTATAGTTTCTGTCTAAGTTTTTAGTCATTTATTTTTTGGAAGAATTTTATGTTTTCCTTCAGGGACACCAGTTATGTATGTTAGCCTCACTGATTATTTCTTATTCCTTTTTCTGTATATATTTTTGCTATGGTTGAGGTCCAAGATGTGCCCCATTGTGTTGAAGACTTATCAAATTGAAGGCTTGGTTGATGATAGCTGTTGAAGAGTGAGTGTATCTTGAGATACTAACTTTAGTAGTGAAACATACTTTGATGGCACTATTTGGAGGTGATAGAAGCATAAGGTAGAGCCTATTTCAAAGGAATGATTTATGGGAGCATGACATTGAGGACTGATTATGTATGGTCCGTAGCCCCTCCCTCTGTGTTTTTTCTCTCTGCTTCCAGGCTGCCTTGAGGTGAGCAGTTTTTGCTTACCACACCCTTTTACTATGGGCTTTCTGTGTTGCCTAAAAGAAACAGAACCTGCTGAACATGGACTGAAGCCTCTGAATCTGTAAACCAAAATAAACCTTTCCTCTTTTAAGTTATTTTCATTTTTTTTTCACAGAGATGTAATGCTAACAATTTTATTTTGTATCCTTTCTTTTGATATGTCTTCAAGTTCATTATCAGAAGCCCCATGTACTGTACTGTGTTTTTCTCAACATTGTAATTTTCATCTCTTTAAGTGTGATTTGGGTGCTTTAAAAACCTGTGTCTCTATTTGCTTACTGGTTTTTTTTTTTTTTTTGAGATAGGGTCTTTCTGTTTAGCCAAGGACGGCCTATGTAGCCCAGACTGGCCCCAGACTTATGATTCTCCTAGTTTAGCCTGCACAGTGTTGAAATTGCAGATGTACACTTCCATGCCTTACTCCATGTCTGTATTTAACCTTTTGAGTACATGGGATAGATTTATAATAACTGCTTTAATGATTTTATTTGTAAATTCTTATGTCTTTTTCAATGTCCTGTCAATATTTTTTGGTTGATTTTTTTTCTCTTAGTCATGGATTATGTTTTCATACTTCTTTGCATGTCTAGTAATTTTAGATGGATGTCAGACATTGTGATTTTTTTATTTCTCAGGGTATTGGATATTTTTATATTCCTATAAATTTCTTTTTTTTTCCCCCCGCTGTGATGCAGTTAATATCTTGGAAACAATTTAATCCTTTCAGGTCTTGTTTTTAAGATCAGTTTCTGAGAAGTGTACCCAGTACATACTCTGTGAATATCAAGTTTTCCATCGTGGCTGATAGAAACAGGTACAATTTCCTGCCTTTTGTGAGTTGTCTCCCATTCTTTATCTTTTCTGTGTAAAATCTCATTAGTCAAAATAAATTTTGGGATGATTTAAATGTTTAATATTCCATTTAAAGTAATTTATTGCATTGGTGTACTTTCTACATTTTAAGTTTCTACATTTTTTAAATGAATTTTTGTACTATATAAACATTTTTAAAAATTAAGGGTTATAGTCAGCTATCATGTTTGGTGACTTATCACTGCCTAGCCATTCAAGGCTATTCTTAAGGCAAGTCACTTATAGATTAAGGCATTGAATTTGTTGAGTATAATAATTTGCCTAGTTTTAGGTGGATAAAATAGACTATAGACAAATACCATGTTTTTTAAAAAAGCCAAATAGTTTTGAAATAAAATCCTCTTGACTTTAATAAATGTGAATGAATGTAAAACAGCGCATAAATTACTATATTCTAAATTGAGTAATTTTTGTGAAAATTTTTTACTTTTTTATTTACTTATTAGGTTCTGTAGTTCAAGGATAGACCTTTAGAATGTGCATATAGCAAGCAGTAGTGAATTTCGTGTTACTGAATTATTTTATTTTTAATTTCTCTCATATTTGAATGGTAAAATATAGTACTGTGAACTAATAGGAGAATAAATTGTCAAAATTCAGGAGCACATCTTGCTATGGTTAATACATCTTTTGCTTCAAGAGTTTTCTGGCAGTAAGGGCACAATTGACTGAGAATTTAAAAGAATTCTTGAGGTGGTATAGTTCCATATGCTGTGAGAATATGTCAGTGATTTTTTAATTTTATAATTTGAGTTTTTAATGTAGTCTTTTGAAAGCTAGCTGTTAAGTATGGCAGTAAGACTGGAGTTGCATTAGAATTCTTAGGAAAATAATTTAGTAAGAAGAAATTAAAATTATCTTTATTTTCTTCAGTTCTGAAATAACTATCAGCACCACGAAGCCAAAATTGTGGTGATATTACATTGCGGTTTCCAATATTTAAGCATAAAGGTTAGGCAGATTTATATTCTCTTGCAAAACTGAACCAAAATCATGAATTTATATAGAATTTAGAGAACAGAATGTTATAAAAATTGAATGCCACCCAGGGGAGGAGACTGCTTTCTGTCTCCTAGTATCTCTCCCTCATTGTCTTCAGAGACAGAGACCCTGAATTTTAGCTGGGGACAGATTCCTATAGAACAAAGATGATATTTCTTTAACTCTCTTGACATTAGGATTCATGGCAGAATTCTGCCCATAGGCTGCAGAATAGAAGTGATTTGTGCAGTTTCTAGATGGTCATTAAAGGGTAGAGATGTGCTGTCTGCTCTTCCCTCCTCACTTACTGGAATGTGGATATGATCTCAGACCTTGCCAAGGAGGCCTTAGGGTTAAGCACTGCAAGAATGGCACAGTAAGGATTTTTAAAAGGACTGGGACAAAGGTGATGGTTTCTTGAACCAGAGTTGCCATAATGGTTTGGAATCTTGTCCAGATTAGTGTTATTTTAGATAGCCAAAGCTATGTACATTGTACCAAGCTTTGTTTATGAAACAGGTTTTCTGTAACTATGAGTTTGAAAGGACCAAGTGGTTGTAAGTCATAGAGATCTAAACTTTTTCAAACATCATTTTAGAACTAGACTAGTCCAATATCTATTAGCAGAGGAGCACAATAGAATTAAATTTAGCTGCTTTTCCCTAAGAAATTTAAATACAGAGTTGAGGCACATAATCCTTATGCTGACTTTTGAAGAAACCAGGTTTGGAAAGAGAGGGAATGCTAATTATTCAACTTTATACTGTTCTCACAGGCCCTATCATCCCCCCCCCCATTTTCCAGTGTTCCATATTTGTTTCTTGTCAAATTCCAAAGTGCGCTTCCTAATCCTCAGTAGTGTTAAATGACTCCCATGTCATTGTCATACATTCTGCTTTGGAAAGTGTCCTCTCCAAGCCTTCCGGGATAGGGCAAGGGCTTTCAGCATCTCCCTGTGCAGTTCCTCCCACTCATTGTCCTGAGACCCCTTTAATCTACCCCTTTTTGATTCGTGACTCACTTATATAGCAGATCACAAACTGGCAGGTTGGAGGTCTGTTTATGATTTATATCATCATGGTTTGGAGAACTACTGTACTGAATTAACTGATAATATTTGAAAATAAGGTATTCAAAGTAAAATCCCAATTTTTATGTTAAATCGAAATCTCCTTTTCTAGGACAATGAGAAAACACATCCATAATATACCTATATTCCTTTTGTGTTAGATTTCTGGAACTGCTTTGACCATTCCTTTCTATGAGACCTACTCCTACTCCTGTGCAGTTTCCACCATTCCCTACTGCTTACTCTTTTCATCACTTGCCTGATACTTTAGGTAATTTAAATGTATCATATTCATCTTCTTAAGCAATTGAAGTTTTTAGTTACTCTCTCTAAAAGCTGTTTCCTTTTCCTGCCCCTTTCTTTTCAATTCCAACCTTCTGCATTCCTCTTCCTGCTACTGTCTTCATTAAGTAGTCATATTGTTTTACCTGAAGGAGAGTTATAATTGACTTTTATGCATCTCATCCAAATCCTGTCATCATCCTGCATATTGCTACTTAAGTAATCTTTCTAAAATTAAAATTTTAGTTTCTTTCTCTTCTTTCTTTCTTTCTTTCTTTCTTTCTTTCTTTCTTTCTTTCTTTCTTTCTTTCTTTCTTTCTTTCTTTCTTGGTACTGGGGATCAAACTTACAACTTTTCATTTGCTCGGCAGGCACTTATACCACTGAGCTAAATCCCTGGCCCAAATTTTAGTATATTTCTATCTAGCCTCAAGATTCATTGCCTTTCTAGATGGTATCAATCTCTTCAGCACTGATGTGAATGTAGAGTGGCTTAACGACTTCGGAAAAACAATTTGAGCAGTTCCTCAAAAAGTTAAGCATGGTGTTATCATATTACCTTACCACTGTGCTGTTGTCTATGTACATAAGGGAATTCAAATAGCTATGTACTTATATATCTAGGAGTAGATATATTTTCCAGAAAAATTTTTTAGACTATAATTTACAATATCCAAAATATGGAAACAGCCCAAATATCAACCACTTGGTAGATATACTTTGAAAAATGTGATATTTCTACACAAAATTATTATTGGTCCATAAAATGGAAGGAATTAATCCTCTTTACACACAAGGAGCCTTGAAAACATTATGCTAAATAAAAGAAGCTAGATTTTTAAGACCACATTTTGAGTGGTTTTATATCTATGTAGAGACAAAAGCTAGAATGGTTTCTAGAGGCTGAGGGAAAAGGAAACAGGATGAAACACCAGTAGATACATATGATGATAAAAATGTTCTGAGATTGTATAGAATTTATGATGATATATCTCTGTTAATATACTAGTAATCACAGAATTGTGTAGGTTGAAATGTTAACATTTAAGTATGTGAATTTATGCCTCACCAAAAAAAAATCAGGGAAGACAACAAAAGACAAAATCATCTTAACGTTCAAGATCCTTCATGATCTGATCTTTGCTAGTCTCTCCAGTCTCACTTCCTGTTGCTCTGTCCCCCAGCTCTATCCCTGTTCCTCTCTCTCTCCTGCTAAAGTCCTCTCTAACCATTGCAAGTATCCTGTGATATTGCTCAGTCTTAGCCGTTTATACATTTCTACCAGAGAAAATCTAGCCCCTTCCCTTTGCTCTTCTCCCCTCCCTTTCCTTTCTGTCCCCCTTTCCTCCTCTCTTCTTCCCTCATCTCTTGAATTCCTGATTTTCTTTTGAGCTTGAGTTCCTAATTCACCTCTTTTAGAATTCCTTCTTATATTCCAGCACTGGATTATTTAAGCAGGAAGTAGATAAATTCCCCAGAACAAATCAGGAACACCATACAAGATGAAAAGATTAACGTTGATGAATGTATCTAAACTGTAAAATCAGAAAATCTAGAAAGAAGCTCTTCTAATTTCAGGGTATACAAAAGTATTGTGTTTTTTAGTTTTTAAATATTAAATAAAGTATGGTTGACTGGGTGTAACCAACCATAATATTGTATAGTGTAAACACCAAGTCAGTCTTAGTGATGTTTTGCTGTCTTCCCCTTCAACTACCCTGGAATCTCTTGTCACCCTAAATGGTGACTCCTTTTCCTGTCTATCTAGATTGAGAACTTCCTGCAGATAGCTTTTGTACCTTTCATTAAAAAAATTTTTTTTTAAAACTACATTCCAGTAATTGTCTATAGAAGGTATTTGGTAAATTTTGCATAAAAAATGGACATCCTTAGGATACCAAATGTAGGTAAATGGGAAAACTTCTTGCACTTGATCACTGGAAGATCAGAGATCTAAGGACTTTGCAAGAAATACTTTGAAATTACATGGATTTTACAGGGATTGAGCCCCCTCCATACACAACATTTTAAAAGCTATTTTTAAAAGAGTAGGACAAATATGTGAGATGTTGCACTTTGTTGAACTTGTGCACCTGAGAAAGGTGTTAGATTTAAGGCTTAAGGTTAGTATTAACATGACACTTTCCCCAACACATTTTTAAAGTATTTTCTACTTTTCAAAACAATCTTTCTTTTTAATGTTGGAGCACTCATAAATTAAAATTCTTATATTAACTCCCATTTTGGTTTGTTCATTGTTCAGTGGCAAATCATGGGTGACTAATGCTTTCTTTGTGAAAAATATGATGACACTTGATCATTTACAAATGATTTCTCCCTTTTTCACTTCAGATTTTTAAAATTAGAATTTCTCTACTCTCCTAGAGGCCTCATTTGGAATCCTAGAAACAGACATTGTGACAAAGATTCAAATGCAGGTAGTTTATTTAGAAGATGAAGTAAACATGTGTAGGAGTAGGGAAGTCAGTCAGTCAGAGTTTGCATTAAGGTAGCTGCCATTTTGAGCAACGGAAGTTGAATTCTCCTGGGGAAGCTATAGAAAATGCCTTGAAAATATATGAGAAGCAACGGAGATAGGAAACTTTACCATAGAACCAGCTACTCTTTAACAGAGAGCTGCTTCCACCACATGTTAATCCTCAGAGCTTCCAATCTGCAGCCCCAGAGAAAACCCCCAAGTAAAGTCAGGTGTGGTCCTTAGAAGTCTATGGGCCTCCTTTTCGCTTAGTAATGGCCTGGGATGAGGTGGGCATCACCCCTTATATATGGAGGTGGGGTATCCTCATGGCAACAGTGCTATTACTGAAGACAACCAGAATTTAAAATGCCCTTGTTCAGGCATTTACTTAGTACCCGGATAAACACCCACTCTGTGTCAGGAATGGGATATACTCATTCACCAGTGGAGGCCCTTTGCTTTTTAAAATTCATGTTCTTCATGGATAAAGATAACTTAATTTCTTCCTTTTCATAGTGAAACATCAAATGAGATACATTCCTGAAAACACTTTAAATCTTTAAAGCAATATTTTAAATTTGTCATTCAGATATTTACCCAAACGTATGCTGAGAAAGCATCAGACACATAGTTAGACCCTGTGCTCCTCTCATTATAAATGTTAGCCAGTCAAAAGCTTTTTACCGCCTTAGGCTGTGTGAATCTGGCCTTTCTGCACAGTGTGTATAAGATGTAGATTTCTAAGTTCCAGGAGAGGCATAGGGTACCATGGGGATGGCTATTTTTAGCTGGCTGGCAGTAAAGTCATCCCAGGGAAAATGGATAAAAGAAACCCTAAGGTAAAGGGTAGGAATTATCTGTGTGGAAATAGGAAGTTTATGAGGGAATGATGCATTCCAGGAGAGCTGAGTAGTGTACTGGAGGTATAGAGTAAGCAGTTGGGTCCATGTGTTGGGCAGGTCAGGGTGATATTCTGTCTGATACTAACTAGCTGTGTGCTCTGTGACTGGTTAACTCTCCTTAGTCTATTTTGCCTTACCTGTAAGTTAAGAATAACCAGTTCTATCTGTAAGATTATTATAGGGGTGTATTGTAATGAAAAGTGAGATCTCTCATTGACTTACTCCACTTTGTGTTGCTATAAAAAAACATTCAAGATTGTGTGATTTACAAGGGAAAAGAGATTTATTCAGCTCACAGTTCTGGTGGCTGGAAAGTGCAAACAGCATGTAGCTAGCATCTGGTGAGGGTCCATCTCCTGGTTGCACCCCACGTGGCTGATGGTCTTGAATGATGTGATCAGATACTAGAGGATTTACAGCAAGAGAGAAAGCAAGAGGGACCAGGCTCACGCTTTTGTAACAACCTCCTCTTGTGGGAACTAGTCCTCCCCTGCACTAATCTCTGGGCAACAACAGTGCCCATCACTTAGTTCGCTTGCACTAGGTCCACCTCTTAAATGACCTACTACCCGCACATGAACCTTTGAAGAACAAACCTTACCCAAACCTATAGCAGGCATGTTTAAGACAGAATAGCTAACTTACTAGCTATTCTGGTTACTTTTCTCTTTTGCTGAGACAAAATACTCAACACTCAAAATGAAAGAGGGAAAGATTTATTTAGCTCACAGTTTGTGGAGGTTTCAGTCAATAATCAGATGGCTCCAAGGCAGGGTGGGATGGCACCCAGGCAACACTTCAAGGCAGCAGCCATCAAAAGCAGCCAGCACTAAAAGGGCAAGAACAAGCCTCTTTTTCCTTATGTTGTAAGCAGGCTACCCCATTCCCAGGGTGGGTGTGGCACTCACACCACCTCTGTGCCCTCCTCTTGCACAGGCTGAGGATATTTACAAAATAAGGATCTTGGCTTCCTGCTGAGTCTCTTAGTTTATTTAATTATGGGTTCCCCCCCATTAAAATAATACCTATTCACATTGGAAATGCTAACATGAAGAGCTTCATCTAGTGGACCAAATATGTTACTAATAATTATACATTAATATTCCAAGGTAATCATTTTAAAGAATTATAAATGTCTTTAAAAAGTAATGTCCTTTGCACAAAATATATTTTGAGATTCTTTCTTTGGGCATGCTTATGAGCTAGCTTATGGGTCCTCCCCCAAATCAATCATTATGTGATCTTTTATATGCTTCTTTTCTTGTTTTCCATACAGAATTGTTTTACTTGCCCTACAATTCTTCTTCAGCTTCAGATCTGTTCAGAATGATGTTTTTTGGCCTTGCTTGAGATAATTTAAAGAACATTCCCCAGACAGTTCAGAAAGTTGACTTCCAAAATTACTTGGAGTAATGCCACCACCATTAAAGTGGATAACTTTCAAGGTGAGTAGTTTTAAAAGGGACATCAGCTTTTTGGATGTGTACTTTCTCTGCATTACAGAGGGTTTGTCATTTTATAGTTACACAGGAGCTCTGACTTCCTACTATGTGTGTATCCCTCTGGTGGATGGTGTCTATCTTTGGCAGAAGTTCATAGTCTAGTGGTGAAGAAAGGGCTATTCAGAAGTAATCAGCGTTGAAGGGGATAGAGTGATAAAGGGATCAGAGTGCTGTGAAAGTGTAAAGGAGTGGTCTGGCATGGGGGCCAAGAAAAGCAACAAGGATGCTTACCACAGGGGTTGACTACCATGTAAACAAGAGAGAAAGTATATGCCTGGCAGAGGAAATAAGTGTGCAGAGGCTGTGAAAGAGCAGCCACGTGAATATAAATGGAACTTAGACTCTGGGGGAGGGGAGTGGAAGGTACTGCAGGCTGGGAAGCCAGATGGCTTCCTGACCATAGGAGCTAAAGGCTCAGAAAGTTATTGTGGTGTCTAGCTAAGAGTAAGCCTAAGCTAAGGTGATGATTGTGATGATAGGAAAGAAGGAATGGATTTGAAAACTACTTGGGAAATAGATAATCATGAGTGACCAGAGAGCAGCAGTGCGGGGAAGGGAAGAGTCTAGGACTCTCACACAGAGCAGGAATGGAATATTGGTATCATTTACTGTGACATTAATTCCACAGGGAAACACACGTTAGGGGATGTTTAAAGAGTGTGTTCCCGACATGCTGTGTTTGATATGCCCATGGATTATTCCTTTGTACCTGCAGTGATCCCTAGAGTAATTACTCTGTGCTAGATATTGTGTTAGACTCTTAGGAGATGACCACAGTCAGAATGTTCCATATGTTGGTGAAACTTACAGCTTAGTGAAAGAGAGAGACATAATTACCCAACTACTTAATTAGTAAGTAAGAAGGAGAACTAACTTGTAAGGCGGTCTGTAATTCATTTTGGAGCTTGACAGAATATTCTGGTCTGCTGAATGGTAGAGGTGGGGGTGGTCATTTGTGAATAGTTGCTCACTGAAGCCATTAGTGAGATTACTCAGACTGTGCTTGCAAAAAGAATATGAAGGAGGCTGAGGTTAGCATAATGCAAATATTTAAGTGTAATGTTAATGTTAAAGGAGAATGGTGGGTGAGTAAATGAAGTTGGCAAAGAATGGTAGAATAATTGAAAGGAATGTAGACAGGGTTGGGAAGTTGAATATGCTAAGTGTAAACAGTTCCATGGCTTTGGAACTGCAAGTCCATGTTGGCTGCAGCAAGCACTGGTGCAGTAGTGTGGTGGGGAGGAGTGAGATTTCCATCCAGCCTGTGCTGGCTTGTGAGAGCCAAACTGGATTGACTGTTAGGAATT
The DNA here is from genome assembly GCA_004027455.1 of Hydrochoerus hydrochaeris. Lineage (NCBI taxonomy): Eukaryota > Metazoa > Chordata > Mammalia > Rodentia > Hydrochaeridae > Hydrochoerus > Hydrochoerus hydrochaeris. Next base: position 45,780 of record PVLA01005361.1, read on the forward strand.
GTGTGAGTTGGTTGTTAAACACAGCCATTAATGTTGCATAATGCACACATGCAATTAAATAATGTTAATGTAAATACAATAAATATTTAAAAACTCACCTTCTATTAATTGTTTTATAATTTTCTTATTGTCTATGCTCTGGAGGTTACTCACATCTGTGTTATCAGAATGGTGGATGTACCCTGTAGTGGTGTGACTGTACATTTCTTTTCAAGTCTGCGCTCACTGATTTCACAATGCTGTTTGAAATTAGTCATGGTGAGAATATTGTGCCATGGAAGTTGGCAGATAAAGGCTTCAAATCAGAGATTTCGTTTTGCTCGTTTTGTAGGCTTGGGAAAGTGATAGAGAAGTGAAGAAGGCAGAGTACATATACTTAAAATCTTGCTGGATATGTAACAGTTACATTGTGAACACCACAAGAAATTGAGAAAACAGGGCTAGGGATTTAGCTCAGTGGCTTAAGTGCCTGTCTGGCAAGCACAAGTTTGTGAGTTCAATCCCCGGTACCAAAAAGTAAAAAAGAAATTGAGAAAATATCTTTCCAGTATCTGTAAACTGTTATTGAATTTTAAAAAGAGTTGAGTTCATTATTGGTAAGAAATTTTCCAAGAAATGTAGTGATTATCTCACATTAGGCTTATTCATGTAAAAGGACATATCAACCAATATTCATGTGAGAACCTGCCAGATTAGTAAATAGTACTGAAAGCAATTTGTCATAAATAGTTAACTCTATGGAATTTACAGAAGAGGTTATTGTATTTTAATTTTTATTTATAGATTATGTGATATATTTCCTTTATAATCAGTACAATTTTTAATGAATATATATGTGTATATACACATATGTATATGGATATACATTCACACAGATGCATACATGCAGTTTTTTTCTGAGATCCAGTTGCTAAATGTATACTTGTATACATGGTTGTATATATGAGATAGTAGAAGCCAGTCACATCTATTCTTTTGAAAAGTATGACAGAGCAAGGATGTTCCCTAGGTAGCATGTTGTCAGGTAGTCAGGTGACATTTGCTGGTTTAGGGACTCATTTGTTTGTGTTTTTACCTGAATGGATTTATAGTTTTGAAGTGAGGAGCCAATAGAAAGGTCGAGATTGGTGCTACAAGAGAAGTACAATTAAGTGTTAGAGGAGGACAACAAAGAAATGGGGGAAAAATGTAACTATTATGGGGAAATTAATGTTGAACATAGGGAAAACCTATGATTCATATGAAGATGAGAAATGATAAACCTAAGATATGATAAATTCTAATACATTTAATGCATACATTAAAGTCACATATGTTGGTCAATTGCAATTTAAGAAATGGGCAGAATGAACTCAAGAAAATCTTATAAAGATATCAATTCATTTGTGAATAAATCATAAAATATGAGGTGAATACTGTGATTGACTAGGGCAAGTATTCATGCTGATTTAATCTCTGAAATATTATGTTATTTTTTAGCTTGTTTTTCTAGGCTGAAATACTTAAATAAAATTGAGAGACAATTTAAAAGTACCTCATGCATTTAAATGCCAAGTATTACTTCTTTTACTTAACTCTACAGTATTACGCTACATTTCCATGGACACGGATTGAATTTCTACAAGATGATCAGAAATGGGGTATAATTTGAGGTTGACTAAACTGCATTCATTGCATGCATGGATAGTTTGAACACAAGGTAAAATGTTATCCAGACTGCTGAAGAAAACAAGTCTTATTTTGGAACATGACTTTCTTCAGAATTATAATTTATGACTTTTTCACTTGGATTCGTGCTTTCAACATACACACACACACATACAAACTTCAATCAAAGACATGCTTAACATTTTGTTTAAACAGTCTTGGTTCTATTAGTCTTCCACTATTAAAATTCACACTTTTTCATTTGAAATACAATAGAAATAGAGCTATTTAATATTTGCATAGCATTTTTAAACCTTTTCTGAACAATCTTTCAAACCTTTTCTGAACAATTTTTCCAAATATTTATTAAACAATTACCCTAATTATCCAGATGTGTCAGTATGCCAAATATGGTTATTGATATTGAATATACACATGAAGTCTTCTCTTTTTGTGCCATTGTAGCTATTGTTTTTTAGCCTAACACTATGGTTACCCCACCTTCTGTCTCTGCCCTTGCAGTTTCACAGCACCTTAAACATCTGGCCAAGGGTCTCAAGACTTTGGGAAAAGAGTCTTTACCCTTTGTATTCCTATTTTTAGAATTAACACTGCTGTGGTTCAGCTCAGGCAGCTGGTCCTTATGTTTGTTGATTGATTCTTGGCTGCAAGATGATACTACTGCTAGTGTAATCATGTGCAGGGTAGAAAATGAGGGAAAGTTTAGGACAACACCAATTTAGGTGTATATCTTGTCTCTAATCACAAAAGCAAAAGCTCTAAAGAATTTCCTCAGCAGACTTCTACTTAGTCCTCCTTGGCCACTGCAAGACACTTTAAGAAGTGAATGTTTACCTAGACAGCAAAGGTAATGTTGGTAGAGAATGGCTTTCACCAGCCAATTAGCAGAGTTTGCCAGAGTGGATAATCTCAACTCCTGTCTGCCTCTAATCTTTGCATTTCAATGACCAATTTAAGGCCATTTTCCCTGGAAAGCAGTGTTTGCTGTATCCTTCTCTGTACATGTGGGAGGAGCTTAGTTCAACTCTAGCTAGACTTTATTTTTAGTTGGTAAGGAAAGATCTGACATAGCTCCTCCTGAAGGAGGGGATCCATTCCTCAGTGTTACTCTGTAGAGAAGTCCAGGAAGTCAGATGCAACTTTGAACTTGAAAGGGAACCAGTATGAACTGTGTTTCAGTACCAAGTACAGTATGGTTGCTTAGAAGGTTCTGTAAATATCTGAGCAAAGAGGAAAGCAGTTTGACCATGTGCCTGATAATACTTTTTATATGTGAATGATTTAAACAAAGAGAGCTGTGTACATTACTGGATTGTTTTCAAGTTTGTGTGGGACTGTACCTCAAGACTTCTTGTTTGAAATATTTTACGCTTTCTTTGCAGCTAAAAAATAGTAGGGAAGAATGAAATTTAAGGCAACTGTTTGTTCTGTGCAGTACCAGAGAGAGCACTGTGAATAGAAATTAAGTGAATGTGTATTTAAAATCTTGGTACCAATCTTTCACTATTCACATTTGCAAAAATATAATACTTCTGACTCATTAGTCATGGGATAATTCTTTGTTTTAGGTTTATGAAATTAAATTTTAAATGAAAAAATTTCTTAGTATAAACTGAGAAGCTATTGTTTGCAAAATTAAATTCTACTGTGAATATATAATGATAAATAAAATTTTTTATTCTCAGATCTCAGTGAATTCCAATGCTGGCGAATGATATTTATATATATTATTTTGTTTCTTTGAAGATGTTACTATTATATTAGTTTCCCCTTTGAGGGATTCAATGCTCAGAGAGGTTCAGTTACTTGTCCAAGGTTTCAATGACAGTAGTTCAGAGCATTGTAATTTGAAACTAGGCAGTTTGCCATGCCCACCAGGTGTGCTTATGTGCTCTTGATAATAATAACAATTAGGCATTATGCCAAAGATTTTATGGTCATTTAATCTATTATTCATTAAAATTCTAGATGTTGGTATCATTATCATCATCCCTGTTTTGCAGCTGAGAACAGTATTAGAGCAATTCAGTGCTGTCTCAATTTCTCACAGCTTATAGGGATAGTGAAACTTTAAATCCAGGCAGCCTGACTCCCATGCAGAACCTAACCACTTAACTCCACAGCTTATACTGCTTTGTCACAAGTTTTACTGTGTCTTTATCATTTTCTGTAATGTGTGTCTTCGTTACTTTTCTCATTGCTGGGACAAAACACCCAACACCCAAAGTTAAAGGAGGAAAGGTTTATTGAGTGCATGGTTTGTGGAGTTCTGAGTCCATAACTGGCTGGCTCCAAGATAAGGTGACTTCACAGAGGAAAGCAATTCACAGTGGGCAGAAGACAGCAAAAACAATAGGAAAGGAGAGACTCTTTCTGTCCCTTGTATGCAGGCTACCCTCTCTAGGTTGGGTGTAGCACTCACACCCTTAATTCCAGCATTGAACCCTGAGTTAGTCACAAACTCCAGGTTTAGTTACCCCTGAAAAGCCTGCTTTCCCTTAATTGCATGAGGCTTTGGAGGGACATCTATACCCAAACCATAACAATATGTAAGGCCTATTTCCAGAGAGAATTTCATCTACATTGTGAAATTTCAGAAAAACATTCTTAGATTTCTTAATGATTTCATGCTGTGAGACAATTTTCCTCTGCTAGATCAAATTTGGTAGTTATTTTTTCTGGTATGTGTTAATGGTAACTTGATACCAATTACTTATTCCTTGCATATATGACCAGATCTTAGATTAGCTCAGTTTGTAGGTGACAGTGATTTTTTTGGTCAAAATTAAATATTAGAAAAATTCCAGCATGGGAAACTATGACAGAAATTCAGCAGCAATGAAAGGTTATGCCTGACTAGAAAAGTTAATCTACTGTTATTTGCTGATTTTTTTTTTGAAAAGGGCAAAGTAGAGAATTTCTTTTCCTTTTCCTTTGCTTGAATGATAGTAATTGAAGGTAGTGTGTACCCCCTGTGATTAGAAGGAAAACGTGATGCTGTTTGGTCTCAAAAAATAATCTACATCATTACAGAAACATCCATATAAAATTATAGTTCATTTTTGATCAGTAGTACTTTGATTTTAGTTTAAATGTGTAAGTACTTTGATTTTAGTTTAAATGTATATCAACTAAATAATAATAATTTGTTACATGAAAAAAATTAGCTATAGAATTCCAGGCACACTTCATAGCCTAACTCCGTTTCAAATTCAGTGTTATGTTTTGTAATGATTGGCTGACTCACAGGAGAAAGATCTGTGACTTCTATCTTGCTGTGTGACCTTGGGGAAAATTGGCTTAAGTGTATGAAAGGATATTTCAGGCATTGACTCAGACTAAATAAATGTGCTAAATTTGATACAGTGAGTGGGAAATTTTTCTCACCACATGGAACCGCTAATGAGCTCAGAAAGTAAACATGGTTAAGCAGGCATAGTTGCCTTTTTGTTATAATAATTCTGAATTGCCAGTTAGCATGAAGAACATTTCAATGAACTTCACATTTGTAGCTTTAGGACTGACCAAAAAACCCAAACCAAGCCACAACAAAATAAACTTTTTAGGTGACAAGGATGTAGTGGGTTGATTTGTGTTCTCTAAAACAGAAATGGCATGTTCAAGTTCTATAGCCAGGTACCATGAATGTAATCTTATTTAGAAAAAGTTTCTTTGCAGATGTAATCAAGGTAAAATGCAATCATATTGAAGTTGGATGGGCTATTAATCCAATATGACTGGTATCCTTATAAGATGATAAGAGATGGAGAGACTGACATGCAAGGGGAGAGGACCGTGTGGCAACAAGCACAAACGTTTGCAGAGGGTATAGATAGCTGCAACCCTAAGAGTGTTGAACATCTCTCCCCACCACGAAGCTAGAAAGAGGCACAAAATGAGTCTACCCAAAGTCTCAGTGGAAGTCTGACCTTGCCAGCACCTTACATTTTAGATTTCTATCCTCTAGAACTATGAAAATAACTCTGTGGTTCTGAATTACTTGATCTGTGGCACTTCACTGTGGTAGTCCTAGGGAACTAATAGAAGATACGAGAATGGAGAAATGGTAGAAGGCGTTGGCATTAATGATAGTGTCCCTTAAGTTTGCTCTTTCTCCTGTAGTTCTTGGTATTTTTTTTTATTTCCCCATGTTATTTCTGGAAACATAAAAAAAAACCCCACTAGATTCTGTTTCCCTCCATCACTTATTGTGGCATCATTACCTAATCTCTCTAGGCCTAATTTGTCACATCATGAAATGAGGGTCACAGACTCTTCTAAATGATAGTAATGATCAACATTCCCCAGGCTTAGCACTTAACTTGCATTGTTTCATTTAATCCTTACAAGAATCTTAAGAGGAATGTGTTATTATTATCCCTACTTCACAATGCATCAAATAAGGAATTTCTCTGTGATTTCTCATTTTTTTTGCCTGTTTCTTCAGTGACTTGAACATGGGAGTCAGAGCTGGAATATGATTAGTCTTTGTAGTTCCTTGATGGAAAAGGTAATAATACGTACCTAACTTAACTTAATCTGGGTAGAACAGGAGGCCACTGGAAAGGGGTGTTACATCAACATGGTATGTTCACTTCGGCCAAACCACCATTTCTTCCTGTATAAAACAGAAAGTCTATGTCTTCTCTTTAAAAATATTGTTTTACTTTTGCCCTTTTTTAATTGTGAAAAAAATTTAATGTGGCTTCCTTATTTTCCATTTTGCTTAACAGTTTCTCTATTGGAGCTTCTCATGCTAGGATGTAATTAAATGAGATAGCTGCCGTCATTGACATTCACTGTGAGCTAGGCACAACTTTACTTACAGCAACCTATGAGATAGGTGAAAGTATTAATTTGAATATTACAGACCAAGGTCTAAGAAGATACCATGGTCAGATCTTACTCTAATTGCCTCCAGAGCCTATTTTTGTACATCCTTGTTTGGAAAAGCCATTACTATAGTGATGTGGACTAATTTGTCATATTAATGGGCAACTTGGAAACTAGGCATCAGGACACTAAAAGGATAGTGGCCAAGATAGGTAGGGTGGGAAAACAGGAAACACCTGAAGAACGGTGCATGCAGTGGAGAGAGCCTAAGCTTAAGAATGGGACCCCACGTAAGGGTCCCCAGTGTGTCAGCAGAAGTATATCAGAAAATAACTTGGCTCCTTTCTGAATATTTTATATAAAGCTCTTCTAGAGTTAATGCATCCTTAATTACCATAATTAGGGCCAAGCAAAAATGGATATCTCCTATATAATTTTTTTGGTTGCTTATATTCTCTTATTTGAGAATACAGTAACACACTTTACACGTTTTCCATGATACGGACCTTTTCATGAAATGATAGGTTACAGATCTATGTGAGAAATGCTGTTAAATATATCATCAAAGTGATGATAAATTCATTCCATGCTATTTCCTTGGAAGATAAAGTTACCATGTCATATTCCTCTTAATATTAAAATTTTTTAGAAAATCTTACAAGCACTAGTGTTTGAGTAGGTCTTAGAGACAAAATTGATCTGGTAAAGCAGTGTTCTTTGGTTAAATAAAATATAAAAGACTGTCTGTTCTATCTCAGCTGAAGTTGTTTGCCATAGAAAATGTTTGTTATGGCACAGTAGAGAGACTGAAGCTACCAGTTTCATGCTACCCAAACTTGCCTTGGCTAAATTTGTTTTCTAGACACTAGAGAACTGTCAGTCTTCTGAAGAACTGGACAGTATAGTGACGGAAACAGAAAGGGGATTTGAGGAGTTTAGTCAGTTGAACCAGAGGGGTTTAATGGGAAAACACACTTGGACAGTGAATAGACATTGGAAAGTTTTACTGTCTAATTTGGATTTTTCCAATATACCTGTCATGGTGAAGTGAAATGTTTTCTGAACTGGAGTAAGTATGTCAGTATTTTGGTCACAGCTCTGCTACAGATTAATATTATTACTGGGAAGTCATGCTCTGTGACCATAACTTCCTTCATGTGTTAAAGCTGTGTGTTTTTATGTTTCTTTCAATGTCTCCCAAATTCCTTTTCTAACTATAAGAACATAAGAGTCATATCGAGAATGCATGTCATCAAGTGTTGGTAAGTCTTGAGATGTTTGCCATGACCTTGGGGTGTATGCCACTAAAAGCATTTTCAGGGGTAGTATAATATAATGTGGGCTGTATCACGATTTTTATCTCGTAACCAGTTTCTATTATGGTCAATATCTATAATGATAAGGGTGACTACTATTAATTGAACATTTATTATTGACCATAATTCACCTGATACAACACATGGGAAGATTTTTGCACCCTTGAAACATTTGGCGTGTCTAGTGACATTGTATGTTCTTACAACACAGGGGAACGTACAACTCTCTCTGACTGTAGAGATGAGTGATGCTGCTAAATATTCTACAATACACATGACAATACAACAAAGAATTATGTAGTCAGGTAGTAATGGGGTTGAGAAGCCAAACTTTACAACATCTCTGTTATTTATATAGATGCTGATATTAATACAGATGCTGGTTATAGAAGATGTTATGCCTGTCTTATAGCTGAGGTTCAAAAGATTAAGGAAATCCTTCAGCGTTAATTAGCAGTGCATTAGAGGCAGAGCCAGGATTGTATCCCAGTTTCTAAATCCCATTGCTTTTAAATTGAGGCCTGGCCCCCAAATGCAAACCTTATCCATTAGGCTAACTTGGGAAGTCTTCTTTACAGTAGTTCCTTCATTTTTAAAATGAGGTTTTTATCCTTTACCAGAAGTTTGTAGTAGTGTATTTGAGTGGGGGTAGTCAGTAGGGAGGAAATAGAGAATTTGGAGATTTTCAAAAAGTTGAGGTATTATGCTTAAATGTAATATTTTTGGCAAAAATCTGTAGTCATAAGCAGTGTGGGTGAAATACAAAGTGTATATTTAGACTTTAGTGTTGCTCATACATATGCATTGTTTTTAGATTAAGAATGAGAGCTTTTAGTTTTTGCTTCTCTTTGTATCTTTCAAAAGTAATTTGATTTGCTCTTCTCTTAGACATGATGGTGATTTATAGAGCTTGCTGGTTGTTGAGAAACTGATGACTGTTTGTGAGTACTTACGGATAAGACTTTACTTCCATGTTGGCAGTCAGATTTTGGGCATTTTGAACTTACAGCATAACAGAAGATAGAGATGTGAGAAAGACCAAATTGCATTTTGGGGAGAAAAGCGTGGAGAGCACCACAAGGAAACTGTCTTTTATTTATATCTCTGGTCACTGATAAAGCTCAATTTTGGAATAACGTCTGACAGGTGAATAAGATTACTGGTGTATAAAAAGTGGAGAGAAGTGAATTTAAATTATTTTATTTGGAAACTTACATTTTTTGAATGGAAAGTGAGGTTTAGGAAAATTGACTGATTCACTCCCTCTGTAATATACACTTTTTTAAAAAGCCATAGTTGCCTTTTGAACAGTATGTTTCGAGAATTACACACTGAAAAATAGACACAGCTGCCCTGTATAGGATTTTACCTGCCCTTGCAACTTTCATGTGCAGAGAGCAGAATTGTTTTCTGGAGACTTGTAGTAGCTTTGGTCATTTTGCACAGTTGTCTTTACACAAAGCAAAGGCACTTCTTTGATTTGCCTGTTATTCCCTCTGTCAGTTGGAAGATTATAAAGAGAAAAAGCATAAGACATGTTGCTAGTACAGCCAAGGTAAGGCAGGTGCCATAAGAATATACAGGTAAATCACTGGAATTACCGGCAAAGGAATTGAAAATAGTTGTTTATCAACATCCCCAAAATCAAACATTTTAAGGTAGTAATACACAGAAATGTGCTCAGTGTGGCAGTCAAGTTAACCAAAAGAATGATTTCTAGCTTTTCAACATTCCTTGGTGTAACTCTTTCTGTCTTATACTAATACGATTGCCACTATTTTACTGGCATTTCCTGGTATTTGTAATTTATGACTAAAAGGAAAAGAAAGTTATTGTTTTAGAATAGTTTTGGAGATTCTAAAACTTAATGGTTCACAAAGAAACGATGAAGAGGTCTTGAGGGAAAAAAGAGATTTCTATATCATATCAAACCTTCATTTGAATTGCAACTGTTAATTTGTGTTTCTTTTTCACCCTTTCATGAAATGAAGCTATTCCTGTGTTTCTTCAACCTGCCAATTCCTCAGAAGCCTGTGGTTTAGCAAAATGTAAATACAAGTTACAGTAATTACAGTATTGAAAAGCCCCCAGTGCATTCAGTCATAATATTTTATTTAAGGTAAGGAGAGATAATTTCATTCATTTCACAAGCACTTGAAGGATTATTCTGGAATTGACTTTCCTTAGAGGCCATGTGCCAATTTACCAGTAGAATAAGCCCTGGCTGTCAGGTGTGTAGGTTGGTGAGAATTTTGGTATGCTATAATGGGGGCTGTATTTTTGGAGGGGGAAAGAGGACAAGAAGTAATGGAGCTAACACTGAGGACATGGTAGATTTTAGCACTGGGGGATGCTATGACATATAAATATCCCAGTATCTCTGGGACCTTATAGCATACTGTTTTCATTTTACTGCTGAGGAAATAGAGATAAAAAAAAAAATGCACTGTAACCAACAAGTATTTTTTCTACTATGCCCTGATCTCTGGCTTGTAGCTGAATCAAGAAATTGAGCTTAGTTAGATGTGGTGGCAAAGATTTATGTTCTTAGTTACTCAGAAAGCTGAGGTGGGAGGATAATTTGAACCCAGAGTGGGCAGCATTGCCAGACCCTGTCCCCAAAAGGAAAACAAACAAAACAAAACAAGAAGGAAAAGGAGGAGAAAGGGAAAGGTGGGAAGGGGAGGTGAGGCCAATAAGGGGAAAGAGCAGAAGAGGAAGAAGAGCAAATAGGGAGGAAATTGACTTTTCCTGGGAGGGGCAAATTGCAGTTGATTGACTTGAAAACAAAATTCTAACAATTTGGGTCCATCCTTAAATACTCCAAGGATATTTGGTAGTTAGAGCTTTTCCTTTATTTGGACAGAAAGTTTTCCTACTTTCATGCACAGTACTAATTTAAATGTTTCATACACTCATGTGCACTGCTACTTTAAATGGATCTAAAGGATCTTGGTTATGATGACAATTTTTGATGCAAAGGGTGATTATTTCCTAATAATTAGATCAGTACTTCAATACCTGTTCAATTTGAAAGGTAGCCCTTGCTTTCAACATAAAGTTACTTTAAATGGAGTCTGGTAGATTTTCTTAGTTCAGATTTTGCATCATTATTTGGTACTGCACAACCTGCTTTTATTCAGAGGTATTTTGTTCAACGTGGTAAGGAACATTTATCAGTTTAAAGCCAGAAGTCTTAACTGTGATATTTTTGCAGCTGATAGCTCTGTTTCATCTTTGTATATTTTAATTATAAATAGATATGTAGCCCCCCGATTTAAAATAGGTTGCATTCAAAAGTTCATTAGGAACAGAGTTGTTTGAAGTTTAAAACATTTTTCCATAGTAACAATGTTAGGTTTCCAGGCCAACCCACAAAAGCCTATTTAAACCATATTGTATAATTTCTGCTCTAAAATCATCATGGGGCCCACACAACATATATAATAATATTTCTATTGAGAAAATGCATTTAGAGTTTAGCTTGGAATAGACTAGAGCTTTCTTGGGGTAAAACTGGATATTTTAAAATCCTCCTCCCATTTGGCAATGAGAATTAGCAGTTTTTCCCCCTGAGATGGTATCTGTGGGTCTCATGACCTGGGATGAGGTCTGTAGTAGGATGAAGGATGGCAGGGAACAGGTGTCCTCCTGGGGTGGCTATCTGACAACCCACTTTTGGCTGCAAGTAAGAACCTACTCAACATAAATGATAGAGTTTGTTCTCTGACTTGGAATCTAGAATAGGCAGTTCAGCAGTGGTTAATTTGATATCTCATTGAACTTGGCTCTAGTTAGGCTAGGTTCTTTGAAATCTTTATAACGTCATGGTTATATTTACAATAGCCAAAAATACAGCCTCACATAATAACCTTCAAAAGGTGAGGAATAAGGAATGGTCTCTTGATTTTAATTAGGAAAATATTTCCCCAAAGACACACACTCTGTCTCTGGAAGATTTCCCTTTACATACTATTGGCCAGAACAAATTTGCTTTAAACCAATCACCAACTATTGAGAATCGGATTGTTGTAATTGGTTTAGAGTTTGTCTTTTGGGGAACACAAATGACCAGCTTCTCTAAGAGTGTTTCTGGGCTAATTTAGAGACCTGTTGACAAAGGTGGAATATCTGTTAGGTTAATGTTATCTGAATCTTTCACGCTGTTTGACAGTGGGCATTGACCTAGGGCAAGGCAAGGTCATATCTAAAGATTTTGTTTTAGCCTCTAACCAGCTATCTGATTTAGAAAAAGTCAAGTGCTTTTTCCTTCCTGGATTCAGTTTCTATAAAATAAGAGGTGAGATAGATCATTTTTTCTATTTATTCACTCCTTATGGAGCAGCTACTTTGTTACAGGAAGTATTGCATTTAAGGCATGGAGGATACACCAGTGAACCTTAAGCAGTCTTTCCTATCTTTTCTGTGTCTGTGTAACTCCATGTGAGAAGCTGATAAAGCTGTGGGCATTGGGGTAAGGATGGTCTGCACAGATAAGACTCTAACAGAGTTCCTTGATCTCGGTCAGTTTGTATCACTTCTTAATTTTGGGGATCCAAGAGATCCATTTGGTCCTGTTTGTCTTGCTTCTGGCTTTTGTTCCTGACAGTTTTTGACTTTTTATTACCCATTCTGGAAGAACACACAATTTCATAGCATTTAAATTTTTGTTTTTACACTTCTGCCTCTGACAGCCAAAGGGGGAAAAAAAAATCTGACTGATGTTTTCTTGCTGCTTTATTTTTGTTGTTGTTGTTGTTATTGTTATTGTTTAGTTGTTTGCTTATTTGATATTCTTAGAAGCAGAGGAATTAGGTAGAGGGGGTGGAGCATCTCTACTTTTCCCATTGTGGTCTCTTAGACCACTCCTTTCTCTTATACCATTCCTGAAATGCATAAAGTGCGCAAAGGTAATATTAGTGCTTCTTTGAGTCCAGAATACTGAAGTAAGTTGGACTCATATTTTCAGGAAACAGCCAAGTTTTGCAAGGACAGTGGAGAAAAGTGTTTGAGGTTGGTGATGGTACAACTGCAGAGGTGCTGAAGGTGAATTTGCCACTGTCTTCAACCCTTCTTCTTAGCCATAGCCACTTCTGCCAGCAGGGACATTGCTAGGGACCCCATGCAGTAAGAGAGGGGTAAAGTTCAAGGACTGGAGAAGGGAAAGGGCTGGAAAGACAAAGTTATAGATTTGTGGGGCCAAGAGAGAAAGACATGGGAGGTGGTGGTAGTGGTGGTAAAGAAATCATCTGCTGAGGGGCTCAGAGAGATAACTTGACTTTCTGGATCATTTTTGAATATCCATTTCTCAAGAAAGGTGTTTACATGTGTCATATACAGCTGTAAAATGAGGATTAGCTCATAATCAATGGTTTATTTTGTAAGTGATGGTAAAGTAAGTTCCAAAATACTGAGGTGATTTTAATTATTATGTAAAACTTTTAGGGACATATAGGCAATCCAAGATAATAGTTTGTGTCATCTATCTACTTATCCATTATCAGGGCCTTGCATATTAATCATATTAACTGTCAACAAGATAGTAAATATTTTAGGCTTTCTTGGCCACATGGTCTAAACCAAACAGGCCTGGCTGTATTCCAGCAATACTCTCTGTGGACAACTTCCTTTTGTTTCCTTCAGTTTCACAGAATTTTCATGTGTCACTAAATATTTTTCTTCCTTTAATTTTATTTAACCATTTCAAAATGTGAAAACCACTCTTATTTGTGGTTGTGCAGAAATAGTCCTGTGGGCTGTCGTTTGTAGACTCTGGATCTATCATCTGTTTATTTATATTTTCATTGACCAGTCCTCCTCTTCCTTCTTTTCTGTTTCATCTATAAGCAAGAGTCTGATTCTGTTAAATTTTATTGAGGAATTCTAGTCATATGGTCAACTGCACTAAATAAAGGAGAAGAATAACTGATTTATTGAAATTTTATTTATTTATTGACTTTTTTCATTCATCCTAGGGAATTTGTACCTGTACATGATATATCTTCTTTTTTTCTCAATCCCCTTTCCTCCCTCCCGCACCTTTTTCCTCTTTTTTTTTTTAACAGAAACTGTTTCCACTTTTTCTTTTCTTTTTTTAATGTTTTTGTTTGTTGGTTTGTTTTTGTTGTTGTTTTGAGACAGAGTCTTGCTATGTAGTTCAGGTTGGTCCTAAATTCACTATGTAGCCCAGGTTGGTCTTGAACTTGCAGCAGTCCTTATGGTCTCAGTCTCCGGAGTGCTTCCATCCCTGCATCCCTTGGGTGAACCCTACTTGATCAGGTGTACAAGCTTCTTGATGATTAGCTGCATTCTGTTTGCCGTTGTCTTACTGAGGATTTTTGTGTCTGGGATTATTAAGGAGATTGGCGTATAGTTCTCTCTTTTGGTTGGATCCTTCTCTGGTTTCAACATCAGTGCAATGGATGCGTCCAGGAATGATTTTATGACTATTGCTTCCCTTTCAATTTCATTCAGGTGTTTACAAATTAGTGAGGTTAGATCTTCTCTAAATTTCCTGTAGAATTTAGATGTGAATCCATCAAGGTCTGGACTTTTCTCTGTTGGTATGTTTTTAATTACATCTTCAATTTTATTGACTGAATTTGGTTTATTTAGAAGTTTTATATCTTCTTAGTTCAGCTTTGGTAATTCATATATATCTAGGAATCTATTTTTTCTGTTTCAGTCTTATTCCTGTATGGGTTCTCAAAGTAAGTATTGATGATTTTCTTGGTTTCTGTAGGATCTTGTGGTTTCACCCTTTTCATTCCTGATTGCATGGATTTGAGACTTTCCTTTTCTTGATAAAGTTTGCTAAGTGTTTGTCAATTTTATTTAATATTTCAAAGAACCAACTCTTCAATTCATTGATTCTTTGTATTGTTTTCTTAGTCTCAGTTACATTAATTTCTGGGCTGATCTTTATAATTCCCCCATGTACAAGTTTTGAACTTGACTTGATCACCTTTCTCTCTAGGATCTTGAGGTTCAATGTTAGATTCTTTATGTGAGCTCATGCTGTTTTTCTGATGTAGAATTTTCTTGCTACAAATTTTACTCAGAGGACTGTTTTCATTGCATCTTGTAAGTTCCAGTATGTTTTATTGACATTACCATTTAATTGTAGAAGCTGTCTAATTTCTTCTTTAATATCTGTGATCCACTGGTTTTTCAGAAGGGTATTATTTAATTTCCATGTGCTTATGAAGTTTTTATGGTTTCTTTTGCCATTCATTTCCAGTTTCATTGCACTATGGTCTGAAAATATGCATGGGATAATTTCAATTCCTTTGGATTTACTTAAGCATGTTCAGTGAACTAGTATGTGGTCTATTTTGGAAAACATCCCATGTGCAGCTGAGAAGACTGTATTCTGTTGTTGGGTAGAACACTCTGTAGACCTCTACTAAGTCCATCTGTACAAAAGTTTGGTTCACTTCTGATTTAAAAAAATTTTTTTTGTCTAGTTGATCTGTTTATTTGTGATAGTGGACACTGGGTTTCCCATTACAGTTTTATTATAGCTTATTTGATTTTTCATCTCTGTTAATATTTGTTTTATATAGTTGGGTGGGCTGGTATGTGGTGCATGTATATTTATGATTATCTCTTCTTCTTGGATTGTTCCTTTTACAAGGATGTAGTGACCTTCTTTGTTTCTTTTAACCAGTCTTGGCTTGAAATCTACTGTGTCTACAAATAGAGTAGCTACTGCTGTATTTTTCTGGGTTCTTGGCACATGGAGCATTGTTTTCTACCCTTTGACTTTCAGCCTATGAACTGCTTTTTGAATTAAATGTATTTCTTGTATGCAATATATTGTTGGATCTAACTTATTGGCCTATTCTATGTATCTGTTTCTTTTGATTGGTGAATTGAGACAAGTACATTGATAGTTTTTGCTGATATGTATTGACTTATCCTTGTCGTTATTTTCCTATTGTTTGTTCCTTTTCCCCCCTCTGTTTAATTGCTTGCTTTACCTGGTGAATTCTTTCTATTGGTGTTCATGCAAATGTAGTCTTCTTTATCACTTTCTAGAATATCATTCAAGAACATTTTGGAGTGCTTGTTTGGTAGTCATGAATCTCTCAGAGGTGTTCTTTGTCATGAAAGTCTCTTATTTCCACCAATTTTGGGCAGTTTTATTGGGTACATCAATCTGAGTTGAGGTTGTTTCCTTTTAGGGCTTGAAATACTTCATTCCAAACTCTTGTTGATTTGAGGATTTGTGCTGAGAAGTCTGCTATAGTTCTGATGGACTTTCCTTTATATGTGATTTGTTTCTCTTCTCTAACAGCTTTTAATATTCTGTTCTTGTGTTGAATTTCTGGGATCTTGACAATTATATGTGTTGGTGTAGATTTTCTTTTGATCATGGTTAAATGGAGCTCTGTATGCCTCACTTATCTATATGTCAAATTCTTTTCCCATGTTTGGTAAGTTCTCTGACATGATGACATGACTTCTTTGAACAGGCTATTTATGTCATTTGAGCTGTCTCCTGCTTTTTCATTGACTCTACTCAATCTTATGTTATTCTTGTTTGTAGGGTATACCAGCTGTTGGATTGATGTTTCATCGTTCCTTGCTATTTTTAAGAAATCTTGCTTTTCATGATCACTAACCACAATCTTGTCTTCTGTATTAGTTACTCTGTCCTTACCTTGACTCAGTCTTCTGTATATACTTTCAAAGGAAGTTTTAATCTTCTTGAAACCTGTTTGAATCTCTTGCATGGATTCTGTTTCTTTCCTATGTTGGTTGTCCTATGATGATTTCCATCATTTTCCCAAACTCCTCTTTTTTTTTTTTTTAAAAATTTGTATCTGCTCTAGTGTCACTAACCAAGTTTTCCATTATGGCTTCCATCTCTAGTTATCTGAGAGATTATTTCCAGTTTGAGTTTTTTCTAGAGCTCCATTCATCTACTTTGTACCTTCACTCTTAATACTTCCGAGAGTGCAGGTAGGTGGTTTTCAAATTGTTCCACCTCATTTACTTGTGATTTTGCCTTTGGTGAGCTGGAAGTTTGGGGTTGCATCTTGCATAAGCATCTGTCTTTTTGTTTTTTGTTTTTTTTTTAGTTTAATCCCTGGGTCAGTACTTATAAATTGTTTATGGCAGGTAGCTTTATTAGTAGTATGGTGAGCCCTTAGGGAATGATTACTCAGATATATTTTTGCATTTTGACTCTGTTGGAAGATCCTACCTCTCCAATTTATTGGAGATGAAAGTAACTGCCTATTTGGCCTACCCCCTTGTTTTTTTGGCACTGGCCTATAGTATTGTTTACGATCCTTAGGCAGTCTTAGTTTTGGCATACCAGGAAGAAAAACTGATTAGAAAAATTATGTTATCTTGGCCGAAGTAGTACAGTCAACAATAACAGTAGCATCAAATGCAGCCCAGAAAATGACAAACTGTGGAACCATTAATTTGCCACCTTTAATCATATGGACTATATTTGTGGTTATATAACACAATCTAAAACAAACTAGAAAATTGTATACAGTAAATGTGTCCTCAATATATGGTGGCTTTACCTTCAGGGGATAAAATTTAAAAAGAATTAGGGGAAAAGCAGAGAAATAGAAAAAGGAAGAGATTAGAAGCAAGGCTAGAGGACAAAGGAAGGTAATCAGAACTTTGGAAACTGGCAAAGAAGACAGGAGGGAAAGAGAGTGGGAAGATATATAAATAAAAACAACAGCACAAACAAAAAGAAAACTAGAAACGATATTCACATTCATGTAAAAACTAGAATAATCAAGAGGAAAGGAAAAAGCAAAATAGAAACAAACACAAAAGCAAAAACACACACACAAAAAAATAAAAATAAAAAGGAAAAAAATGTCCGTTTCAGGTTATGTCTTTGCTGTCACTGGTAGACTGAGTGAGTGGACAGTGCCTAGATCTATGTTGATTAATCTCATCAAGCCAGCTGTGGATTTACATTGGGTTAGCGCATAACTCTAGCAAGCCTGAAGCACTTTAAATTCCTTTAAAGTTCAGGCTGGTTTCTGGCTGTGAGCTGGAACCTGATTTATTTAGACTGTAACACTCTGTGTGCCCCCTGTCAGCTTGAACTCAGCTCCTTGACCTCCTGCTAGCTTAAACTTGGTTCTGCTTCACCCTGACACTGGGTGCTAGCTAGATGGAGCCAGCCTATTGCCTCCCTGATTTCCAAGCTCAGTTGACCTCTCCTCCAAGATAGCTATTGATGAATTACCCTCTCCTGGGGGACATCTGAACCTGAGTCACTCACTAGACAATATAGTCTGCTGCATCCACTGCTCCATTCTACTGGTATGTTTCTTTGTGGAGGCCTTGGGTCAACAGTAGTCAATATGTGTCTGGAGCTTCAAGCCACCCTCCTCTCGCAGTGAGTCAGGGCTCGAAGAGCAAGCACAATTTGCCAGCACTTACCAAGTTTCTCTCTTTGCTCTCCCCATGGGCTTTTGATTCTTGCTCCGTTTCTTTGCTGGGTTTCAGCAATCCACTTTCCTCCTCCTTCTCTTCCTCATGTTGTTGTATTCCAGCATCTGGACAGCAAATCTTGGAGAGGCTGTTTCACTGCTCTTCACCATTCTTTAATCCTGCCATCTTCCTATTAGAATTGTAATATTGATTTGCTTCTGTTTTCTGTGGTTGAACTTGTACAAGCTTTATATTTATTGTTATTGTTTTTAAACACTACATGTAGCATTATCATTTCTTTGCAAAACCTCCTTAAGGAACTATATTATATGTAATATTAAATTATCAAGGATATAGTTAAGACTCAAAGAACATAGGTGATCATAATGGTGGGTCAATTTATATGTACTGAGTAGGGTGCTTGCTTTTTATGAGACAGACAGGCACAACTTGGATGACTGTATATTACAGTTTATGAGCCTTATCCTTTACTGTAAATCAAGTGTTTATTTTGCTCCTGAACTTAATTAGCAGCTAAGAGCTTTGTGCTTTGTATTTGAAGGAAGCATGTGATTTGTTCATTAATTCAAAAGCAGATTAATTATTATATCTTTAGTCACCATCTGTAAACATGTCTATATTGGTGAACCCTCTCCTGCTGAGTTACCTTGAAATGCCCTGTGGTGTTTTATTAGCTTTCAATTCTGTGTTTATTACAGTTGGCTAGAGATTTTTCAATTTAGCTTATTGACCACAGAAAGTTCAGTCTTTCTGTGGAAAGTGCCCATTTTAGAATGTGAGGGTTTATTTGAGATGGCTCTCAATTTGCTCTGCATATTTTCCCTAAATCAAACTGTTTTTTGTTTGCATTAAAGACAGTAGTAATTCAATTATATGGTAAGATTTTAAGTACCCTGTATATTACTTCAGTTCATGGAGGAGCAATTGGGATTAAGATTAGTAATGTCCTTTAAAAGTATATGGTTTTCTAGTCAAAGCTCACCTTAGACAATTAATATCTACACAGGGGCAATAGGTTAAATAGGTATGGTTCGTTGGTGCATAGGAAATTTTAAGTGTCACCTAATTTAGCTTTGCAACAACCCTTTCAAGTTCCAAGTGACACTCATAATTTAAACAACTTGCCCAAGGTCCTGGGTAGTGCTGAGATGTAAGTCAGAGTTGGTGTGACTAGCGGGCTTGTTCTTGTCACTAGGGCCCAGGTGATCAAATACATGACAGGATACTCAGTTAAATCTTAATTTCATATTATCAATAAATAATGTTCTCATTAAATATGACTCAGATATTATAAGGGACCTGTTTATATTTCAAAATTATTTGTTGTTCATCTGAAACTGACATGTAACTGGCATCTGATATTATTATTGGTGCTCACTAACTGCGGCAGCTCTAGCAGTGTTCTGTTCTCCTTTTTCCTCTAATTATTCAGACCATGCAGGCACCCTTCTTAGGATGCTGGCTTTGTTTTAACTCCATTCTTTGCTTCTTTTGTTCAAAGTTTACTTGCTGAGGACCACTAATCTGAAAACCTTATTCCTTGGTTTTCTGTGTCCACTGACTAATCTGATAAAATAATGAAGGTCTGTTTTTCACCACCAGTGACTTCATGTAGTATTTTTTCTAGGTTACATATTTATTTTATAAGACCTCCTAGAGTTAATGTTTTACTATAGAATTACTATAGAAGCCAAATTTTCAGACCTTATACAAAGAAAATGAAAAATTTGGAAGTCATTTTTAAAAAGTTATTTTTGTAGTGTGTTTGTCTTCACAGAATCTTAGTTTGTGGCTTTTAACAGTATGTTTAATTTCAGTTAAAGTCCAATTAAATTATTTTTTTTCTGTATTTCTTGTGATTTCCCTAATATTAAAGACAGTTTTTGTGTATTTTTCAAAACAAGTTGTTATAGAATACTTCTTAAAAATCTCATGGGTAATTGAGAGCATGAATGATTCTTAATCTATATTCTAACTTTTAGGAAAAGACTTTTTACAGTAATTTTAAGAAGTTCTTGAGCAATCAAAATATAGTAGGAGAAGTTAAGAGTTCTCAGCATCTAAACACTAAACCATGTACCCAGGTGGTGACATCCCAGGAGCTTCTCAGTAAAGTGAATCCCAACCAGAGCCTCTATACTCTGCTCAAACTGTAGGAATCTTGTATCTTTACCAAAAAATCTTAGAGACTAGATTAAAAGACCACTGGGTCTATGAAGAGAATTGTTTTATTAAGAAAGGTATTTAATTTGGTGACTCAGACTATTTTCAGACCACTAAACAAAAATAGTGTTGTTTATAATACTGACTGATTCATTTTATCTCCTGGACGTAGTCTTTCTCATCTGTAAAATAAAGCAGGGTTGGAACTGGATCATCTCTGAGTTCTTCATTACTTTTTTCCTGGCCCCAGCAGATTTGGGAAGCCACAAACCATTTAAAGCCTTTTTAGAACTGCTTCTCAGGACCTTAGCATAGCTGAGTGATTACAAGAACCATCTCAACAGTATGCAGAACTCTTGGAATAGAAACAGTGAATCTGGAAAGGCTGTCCCCAGGGTCTTTGCAGTGCACTTAGATTTGACTGAAGACAGGGAGGAATAGTCACTTGGATGAGGACGTGTTTTACCTAAGGGACAGGGGTAAGATAAGACAGCTAGTGGTTCTTCGATTGTATCATGTCTCTTAATTTCTCATAATTTATGCATCCAATATTGATTCTTTTCCCTTTTCCTTCTCTTTCTCTGCTCCCTCTTTCACTTCCCTTTTCCTCCTCCATTCCTCATTGCTTTCTTGCCTTTTATTTCTTCCTTGACATTCTAACAGGATGCAATCAGGAATTTTAGGAGATAGTTTTCCAAAAATGGTAGAGTTGTATGCTTTATCTGAATTTCTAGAGTTTATTTTTCTCCATGTGTTTTTTTTAACAAGTAAGAATATATAATACAAAACCATAATCCTTTGAGATATGTTAAAAATAATGATGCTTTGATTGGAGCAAGGAGACTGGAATTTGGATCCTATTTTCTGTCCTTACTATTTGTATGACTATTACAGAAATCACTATTTCTTTGTATGTAAAATGTATACAGCATAATCCTTATCAAATGGGTTAGTGTAATGCATTTTATCACAAAATATATTTTAAACTGATTTATATATATTTTAAACTGATATATATATATATCACAAAATATATTTTAAACTGATTTATATATATATTAAAGGAGTATGTTTTATTTATATATATGTATGTCAAAAGATTTCTTAATATGTTAATTCTGGAATTGTGATTATATGCTTTCTCTTGTGCTAAATTTTAGGTTCAATGAGAGAAAGAACTCATTTATCTTTTTAAACCCAATTTCTAGGCCTATTAATGAACATTTAATAATTTTTTATTATACTAATGGGTCTGAAAGCATATACACATAAATTTACCAGTTTTTATTTGATCTATGACTGTGTAGTTTTAATAAAATATTAGGACATGAAGAAAATGGAATATTATTTTTATTAAATGCTTTCTGTTTATCCATCTTTACATATCAGTTATCTGTGACTTGTGAAGTTGTTTAAGGCATTGTTGGGATAACCATTCATTCATTCTTAATCCATTCATTTACCAACACATACTTTCTTTTGAAGTATTTCCTAAACTATGCTAGGCATAGTTCCTGCTACCATGAGGAGGCATGGAGAATCCAATAAAAAGAGTCTATACAAGTAGTTATATAACTGCAAACCAAGATCCGTATTTAGATGGAGAGCTAAGGGACCAAGTGAGAAAGCATAACAGTGTAGCCTACTCTAGCTGGATGTGTGCAAATTGTTTGAAGAAGTGGCATTTAAGAGAGGCCTACTCTTGAGGGTAGAGAAAGTCAAACAGCAAAAACAATACAAATGTTGAAGAATGGATCAGACATATTATGTGATATATATATCAAGTTCCTGGGGTGGAAAACAACCATGTGGTCTCAGAGAATTGAAACATTCTCTGAGTGTTAGTGACATGAGGGGAGGTGGTGCTGTTTCTAAGTGCTGGCAAACCTACTCTAAGTAAGTGTGTGTGTGTGTGTGTGTGTGTGTTTAAGGGAAAAGATGTTAATGTATGAGTTATTTTTTTCTAAACTAAAACCTCAGGATTCAGGTTTAATTACAGTATTGTCACTTGGTGATAAGTAAGTGGGTTTTCGGTTGCAGTTTGGGCATTCATCTCTAGCAGGTTCACCATCACTGACTTAGTTCTTCGTGTTTTTTTCCTTTACTTAGTTCTTCATTTTTTTTCCTCTTTACTAAATTACTCTTTGCATGTGTTTCTCTGTGTATTTCATTTTCTACTGTATGACTCCCTTGGTAGCAGTTTCATTTAGTGAGATACTTCACTCAGATAATTTACCGAGTAAATTTATTTACTCAGATATTTTACTGAGATAATTTACTTACCCATTTCAAGCATACACTTGAGTGATTTTTAGTACATTTAAAGAGTTATACAGCTATCACCACAGTCAAGTTTAGAATATTTTCATCACCCAAATACCTCTTTCCCCCTAATTCTAGACAATCATTAGTCTACTTTTCCCTTTATAGTTATCTGTGCTGGCCACTTCATATACATGGATACATGTAATATGTTCACTTGCTTTTTACTCTTTGTACCCGGTCACTGCAATTATATGCCTATTCTTGCCATCAGTGCACCCGTTTGTTCTAGTGATAGTTTCTTTTTTCTCTGTATCATAAGCAACATATGAATTTAGAACAGTTTCCAAATTGTCAAATGCAGTTGGCCCTTTTGTTGTTATTGTTCAGTGTTTAGAAATCTTTACATAAACCCTTTGATCTTCTTTTGTCTGAAAGTCAAATCTGATCTCTTTTACTTAAAAGATTTAGAATTTTTTTTTTAAATTTTAGATTTTAGATTTTTTTTTAATTTTAATGTGCTGCCAAAGTGAGCATATGACTTAGGAGTCTTGAATGAGATTTTGTAATATAATAAAAATTTTCCATAAGACTTCCCATGCCCCTGCAAATAAGAGGAAAACTTGAAAAGTATGGTTTGGATCTTACATGTATCCCAGAGGTCATGTGGGAAAGATTTGGTCGGAAGCCTGTGATGCTACTGAGAAATGGTAGAACTGTTCTGAGGTGGGGTCCAATGGGGGGAAGGTCACTGGGGTATACACTTGAAAGGGGTATAAAGTATATTCCTCTTTCATCTTTTGCTTTGCTGTTGCTATGAGGTAAACAGATGTCTTCAATCATGTGCTCCCCTCTATGATGGTCTGTCCCACCACAATCCCAAAGCAATGGGACCAAGCAACCATAGACAGAAAGCTCTGAAACCAAGAGCCAAAATAAAACTTCCTTCTTTAAGTTTTGACATAATGATGCAAAATTGGCAAAAGAGAGTGTGTATTTTGAAGTTTTGTGTGGTAAAGAACAAATCTTTACCCAACTTTATTCTAGTGATTTTTTTTAAAAGGAGGAATCACTGTTTTAAAAAGAAAACCAATTATTTGATGCTTAATACTTGTTAGTATGGGCCTGATAAATATTGATTGATAACTACTAGCACATTTCAGTTGCTAGTTAGATATCCAAAGTGTGCTGAAAGTCTGAATGTTAGGGTTAGTGCTAGTTTAGACTATTTATGTGTGGGGAGGGGGTAACTTGCGCTATTGACCCACTGTCTGAAATAAATTCAGAGTCATTCCCGGGCCAAAGCTTTGACCACTGTCAGCACCACCACCACCACCTCTGCCCTAAAGCATGTGAAACAAGGAAAGAAACTGGTGTTATGAACAAGAAAGGACAGTGGAAGCAAACCTGCTGTTGGGAGGCAGTGAGGTGCTTACTCTGAGAAAGGACTTCAAACCCTTTCCTCAAACAAAGCAGGCAGGGCAGACTGTCATCTTCCCTTCTCTTTGCAATCTGAACATTAAAATCTTTAAAAATTACATTTGTAATGATTGATAATTGGAGTCACAATTTAAAGATACTCCCTTTCCCAATTTATTTTAGACAAAAGAGAAGCTGACATCAAGCATTTAAGAGCTATTTCAGCTAATGGTAACAGATAGATTATGGAGAATCACTGCCTGTTCTTTGGGCCAGGTGGTAATTACAGACTTAGAGAAATAAGAGTTGAATGTGTTCCATTCTCTAACGCCTCTTTTTAAAATTCTGCATTGCGTATTCATTTGCTTTCTTCCCTTTGCTCCCAAGTCATAGCAATTAAGGGCTTTTTCTTGCCTTTAGTGTGCCAATGTGTCCCAGTGACATTATTTCTCTTTTTTTTCCCAAACAATTAGTAAGTTCCAAAATCCACAGCAGTCTTCAAATTGCTAACTACAGAAGTAAGAGAGAACTACATTCAAGGTGTTTAGAAACCCTCATAAGATTGTAGTATTATGAGGAAAATATTTTGTCTTATCTGAATGCATTCAAAAGTTGTGATTGAAATTTTTAGCCTGTTCATTTTGAGAATAAAAAATCATATTAGTATTTTCCAAATTAAACTGAACAAATGAATCATTTTTTGATAAATACAGTATGTTCCTTTGAGTAGCATTATTCAGAAATGGCATAGCATCAGTAAATGACCTTGGCTGAGTTTTTTGGACCTGTGAGACTTTAGTTTTATTATCTGTAAAATAAAGAGTTTGACCTAAATTGGTCTGCAGCAAGACAGGCTGACAATGAGAAACAGTATTTTCAGTGAGATTGTTTCTTTATATCAGAATCCAAACATGCTCCACTCCCCTTTTCCTGAGTATGGTGACATTGTTTGTTATTTGATTTTACTTTTGTATAAAACTCTAAGGTTAACAGTCTTTTAAAATAACTCTGAATTAAATCAACTGGTTGTGAACTTTGGGCCCTGGACTAATTCTGGGTCCTTTACCTTCATGTAGGTGAAACTATTCACCATGGAAACAGGTGATGCCGGGGATCTGTTCATCAAGGAAAGAAAGTCTTTCTTCACACTTCTCTTCCTCACCCCAACTCACCACCCTTAGCTTTTGTCGCAAATTGCATTGGATATTGATAACACAAAAACACAGAGCTATGAACTCTGATTCAAAGCAGAACATGGCATGCCTGTAAAAAATAGGATTAATCACAGAAAATAATTAGAGTCTTTGGACATATCAAAACCTCATAATAAATTCAGAGCAGTTCATTCCTCATATCATCCTCTGAAGGAAAAAAGAAATCTACTGAGCTTTTAGTTAAACTGTGGTGATATTCTAGATGACATATGAGAAGTCTTGTCGACTGTGCAGGACTTGAGATGAGAAACAGCATGACTTCTTGTCATTTTAGGTGAACTTAGAAGCTAAGTCTCCTGGTTTTGACATCAGCTTATTTTTAGCAGTGTGTGATGCCTGTCTTTTCTGTCCCTGGGCTCAATTTTACACTTAAAGGATGCACACATTATTCAGAAGAATTGAGTATTTTCTGTTAGCAAACTGTACGTTGAACACCTTTGTAAATGACTTTTGTGGGCTCAGTTTTTGTTGGTTGTTTTGAATTTGAAATGGAATTTGAGACAGATAACTGAAAGTATAAAATGGAAAAATGATTTTTATAGAAAAAAGGGAAAGCAACATGTTTCTCTAAATGATTTCATGTTGCTTACTCTGAGAAAAACCATTTGATTACTGGAAGTTGCTATGGGGAGCATGCAACATTTCTGTGCCATTACATTTTACTTTCTTATTTGCTTGCTTGAAGTTATTCTTTAAATGGTATATACACACATATATGCATCTCTATCCATCTATCTGAATTTTTAAAATTATAATATTATTCTGCTTTAGTGTAAGTGCCACTTCTTAGGGAGTGCCAAGATGGTGAAACTTAGCTTTGATTGTAATGTTCACCTTCCTGGAACTGGTCCATTACAACCATTGTGGAAGTTTCCTATAAATGTGCTGATTCTTTGGCACCATAACGTTTTCTGTGTGTGTGCTGTGAGAGTGCTTTAAAGTTCAAGTCTCCTTAGCAAGAAGCTTGGTATTTCAGAGACTAAATTCTCTGTGGCTGAATAATACAACTAAACCTGTTTTATTCCTAATTCTTCTGGGTAACATATTGTTTTTCATTAATGTCATGGTATATATTAATTAAGAAGTATTATGAAAAGACTGCTAGAGGAAGAAATGAGCTTTGGAGTGACCATATAAACTCTTTCATAGCTCTAATGGATCAGTGGATCAAGTTCAATGGAGCTAGTGGTTAATTTCTACCATTAGTTGTACTTACACCTGTCATTATAAAATTTCATAGAGTGAATATAGCTTAGAATTTTCATGCATGATTATTCTAAGGAGTAGAAATTGCATATGAATATTTAATGGTGGAAATCAGTTACAGGGACTACAGAAATGGGAAAAAGTAGAGGATCGATTGTAGGTTCTCAACATAATGAACATTATTGCTCATTCTTAAGCATGAAGTGTGATTCTGAATCAGATTTATGTTTTTGGTTTCACTCTTATCTCTATGCCCATCTCTACCCTCACTGAGATCATTTTTGGCTAAAACCAGAAATATTCTTCCCTCTTTATTTGTTACATTAGAAATTTCAGAGGAAATTCTTTTTATCCAGGAAAAAGAGAATCAGGCCAGTTTTGAGAAACTAAAAATAAAGTTATGCAAAATTGTTTTCAGAGTGGAATTCATTGGCATTTGTTTTTATGCATGACAGCCCCTTAGAATATAATACTGAATCAAACTGTGATTCTGACTTCAGCAGTTTGTGAAGTCAGTTAAAGAATATTGACTATAGATTTTCTTACATTGAAAAAGATCTAATTTCAATCCTTCTTAAATAATGTAATAATAATGATGAAAACTGTGCTATATTATTTTGTATCTTTTCTCTTTAAATTTTCATTAACTGTCTTTTTAAGTGGATAGAATTTGCCTCATTTAAAATGTAACATAGTAGAAAGTGTCTTAACAGTTTTTTCAAAATAAAATCCTTTTGAAAAGAAAAGTGTGACTCTCTGCAAAAGTTTTCTGGTGAGGAGACTATGAGCTCTTGATCTCTCTGCATGCCTCCTCTCCCTCTCTTCTTTCAAGGGTTTTTTTCTTGTGGCTGCTACCAAGACTTCAGGGTGAGAACAAGTTCGGAATATAGTATAAGAAGGGTTTAACTGAGATGAAGATTGAATGGAAAGGAGGGAAGAAAGAAATTGGAGAGCTTTCTGTAGAGGGGTGTGTGTGTGTTTATCTGTGTGTGTATGCACATATATGCATGCATGTGTAGAATTGGGCTCATACCACAGTGGCAGCAGGTCTCTATCCATCTATCTGGAGTTTTAAAGTTATAATATTAGAGTACAGTACTGGTGTGAGCTAAGAAGCAGAGAAAGTAGAGGCTGCAACCTCTCCAAGAACTGGTAGCAAAAGAGATGGGATTGCTTTCAACTTACAGCTGCCAATGAATTAGGGGCTCAAGTCTATTGCATTATGAAATTTGATAATAAGGAAGTGTCCAGGGGTAGCTCTCATATTACAGATTGAGCAATTGAAGGGAAGAAAAGAAATTGAGCATAAGTGCTTGCTTGAAGTCATTTAGTCAGGGACAAGGCTGGGATGAAAAACTGGATCTCTTTCAGTACAGAGTATTGGATTCACTGCACTTTACTCATTTTCTACAGTAGCGATTTTTTTTTCCAGCATGAAACATGGTATTATCCCCAGCAAATAAATTCTATGATTATGTCTATATTTACTAGCATTTCTAGCAATCTTCCATTTTTACCCTTAGTAAATACATGTGTGAAAAATTGTTTTAAATGATGTGTTTTAGAAAGTGAAAAGTGTGCTTACAAATATTTAATTTTATTGGATACCATCATCATGCCATGATAAAATGGGATTTTTAGTACATTTTATTTTATGCCCTAGTATCAAATTATTAATAGAACATATGATGCGTATAATCTGTACACATTGTGTTTTTCTGTTCCTTCGTTTTCTGAAAGTCAGGAAGAAATACATTGGCGGGTTTTTTGAATTGTATGACACAGCTGTAGGAGACTGAATAATGGTACCCCATAAAATATCCACATGCTAATCTTTCTTACCTAGTATGACCCAAAAGGATTTTATAGATGTGATTAAATTAAGGAATTTGACATAGGGAGTTTATTCTGCTTATTGTGTATTATGCAGATAGACTCTGAATGCGATCATATGTATTCCTATGGAGGGATGCAGGGGAAGATTTGACACAGCCAGAAGAGGAGAAGGCAGTATGACCATTGAGCTAGACTGGTGTGATTACAGCCACTGGAAGCTGGAAATCCCAAGGAACTGGTTCTCTCATGGAGCCTTGGATGGGAGCTTTGTCCTGCCAATGTCTTGATACCAGCCAGTAACACTGATGTCAGACTTTTGCAACTGTGAAAGCACTAAATTCTATTGTTTTAAGGCACCAAGTTTGTAGTGATTTGTTTTAGCAGTTTTGGAAACTAATACAACACCACAGAGAAATGTAAGACTTGAGTCATCCTTAGTTCAGGAAACAAAACAAAACAAACAGAAATACTCAGTGGAGTAATATAGGCTTTCTCCCCAAATCCAGGCTACTCATTGCCTAGGTAAAGTTCACACCTTGCTAAAATGAAATCTCCAGACATCCAGAGTCCTTTCCATTTGAGAAAAAAGGCTTTGATGGGGAACCAGAGGCAATAGTTCGGGGACTCTTGGCAATAGGAATATGACTTCTGTCTCCTACACGAAAATAGAATTGGTCAAGCCAGGCATGGTGGTGCATGCCTGTAATCCCACAACTTGGGAAGCTGAGGCAGGAGGATTGCCATGAGTTTGAGGCCAGCCTGGGCTGCATAGTGAGTTCAAGGCCACTACATATGAACTACATAGTGAGACTCTGTCTCAAAAACAAAACAAAACAAAACAAAACAAAACCAAAACAAAAACAAATTTTGTCAAAAGAGATCAATATTGTGGGTTTGGTTAAATATTTTTAAAAATTGAAACAACAGCATACAAGCATATAGACTATTTTATAGAATTTTTCTCTTTGAGTCTACCAAGCTAAGAAAAATAATAAAAGACAGCATCTTACCCAGAATTTTAGAAAAATTCTGCTGTTTCTGGATTAAATCCAGATAGCATCCCAGCTCTTGTTTCTTATTTTAATTCAAATAAACAAAACAAGGAAACTATAACAATGCTTTGTATTATGCAAATGAAATTGTTAGTGACGATGTTTAGATAATTGATTATTAGAGATTTCCTATTAGATGTGCAAATAACTACATTCATCTAATGATGATAGAAAAATTTTAAGCATTTTTGCTTGTTATGCAATATTTTGAAAAATAAAATTATTCCTTTCCTTCCCAATACTAAGGTTCATAATCTATATGTGTATATCAAATATACCTATATTTCTTTGAAAGTTATTTAATAAGGAAATATCACCTTAGAAACAAAGTCGGTCTGTTGACACAGCATTTAATTTGAAGGTCACTCATACTCTGAATGGGAAATCAGATTGTATTTTTTTTCCATTCAGTAGCTACAGTAGAATTTGACTTCCTGTCCCTTCATAAAGCTAAAATTCTCAATGAGCAGCATTTTTCTTTAGAATATGGCAGCCACTACAAAAACAAGCCTCCTCAGCTGGTGAGAAGTTGTGTGCCCTGATTAGCAAGGAAGTCATACTAGGCTTGAAGCATTTTAAAATTGAACTGAGGCCCCGCTGAAGCCCAGCTTCTGTTGTTGGGTAATGAGTATTTTGCAGAGTCCTTTCAAAAGTAAACTAAATTGTTCCCTTGCTAGTTTCAGTACATCTGAGGGAGGTGATTATGGTTTCTTAAAAAGCACTTTCAGGACTGTGGAAAATTTATCTGTTTGAAAAAAGATTTTCACCCCTATCTGGTGATAAAATTTAAAATCTTGAATATTTTGAGAGCACCCTAGAAAGGGGTTTAAAATTATCTGAAAATCCTCCCTTTGATCCCAGGTATAGAGAGTCTAAAAACCCATCAGTGCCTCCAGGCAGGGTTCTGCTTCCTGAGCTGCTGCTTGTGCAGGAAATTTTGCATAGTCAATACTTTAAACTTTGGTATGCAGAATGAAATGTTAAGTCCAGAGGAAGCCAAACAGCTCTGAATAGAGGGCACGTTTTCATGATGCCAGGTTACTTCTTATGTTAAGACAGCCAAGTTTATTCTATATGACCTTATACTGCTGGGATACTTGAGGCCCATTCGAACTTCTGGTGGAATGTCTAAGGGGCTCTCAGAGTAGTGAGAGCATGGGGTGGAAATGGGGAGCTCATTTTTCTTTTAACCACTTTCCATTTCTATATAGTCCTCTTTCTTAGTTGCTCGTACCATTTCATTTTTACCAAGCTGAAACAGCCAGACTCCATCCTGCTCTAAGGTGTTAACTGGAATCTTTGCTTTACACACTTTACATATCTGAGAGATGAGCCGTGTTTGGGATACAGGAAACAAATACTGGGTGGGATCAGGAACACCTCATCAGTTCATGGAAGCATAATTTCCCCCATATGAATTCTTGGATCCTTATTTAATTGAATTGATCCTAGTCCTGTTTGGCTTGTTACTTGTTTTCTCCTAAATGAAAAAACCTTATGTGAAGAAGCCTCTCCTCCCACCTGTTCTGGGAAGGTGAGTTACTCTTTTTGTCTCTTAGAGAAAATGGATGAGGCTATGAAGAACTCATACCTGTGAGCATCTCCTTGACTTCTGCATTCCTCCTAAACATATTTTAGAGATTCTAGAAGGAATTAGAAGTTTCCTTATTTGGGCCAAAGAAGTAACTTAATTAGGCCCAGTGCAACTCTACCTTTATAATATAAGGAAGATCCAACATAAGAAAAGGAGAGTAATTCCCTGGGAGATGCATCTGTAACCTTCCATACCCCCACTGGCAGTTCTCATTCTTATCCCTGAGATTCTTCTGCTTACTGAAAAAGTGAGTGTTTAAGTATTAAATGTATTGGAGTCTTACAGACTGCTATGGCTTCCTGTGTAGTTTGTTACTGGGATAAAGTCAACACCACACATCAGACTTTGTTGTTAATTCCCCAACTGACTTCTGTGTCCTTACTGAAAGGAACAGCTTGCCATAACAGTGTTGTCCTTTCTGGGATCAGCTCACCTCCCAACTGAGGGCTTCTCAGTTTGTCCTTGTCCAGGCCCCTCATCATTGATGGCTGCACCATTTGACTGTAGACTTTTCCTTCCATTGCGTTGAACTCATCAGCCCTCTTTCCAGAGAGTTAGAGAGCTCTAGAGTGTTCAGCTTCATGTTCATACCTTCTAATCCTCTCTCTCTCTCCTCTCATACGTGGGGAGTAATCCACAGCAGCACACCTTGCACCAAGCTTAGGGGGCCTCTTCCCTAACAGTTCTCTATTGTAGCAGCCCTGGGCTTAATTGTTAGGAATATTGAGTATTTCAGGGTCTTTTAGCACCACTTTTTGGGTCCTCTAGGTTTTGAATCTGCTTAGATTTTGTATATAGTAACCTGGTTAAGATACCTTCAAAACTGCACTCCCTACTACATCCTCACCCAAATGTGAGTGACACAAGGGCACCGTTTGTAACCTTTCTGTTGTAAACTGAGGAATGCCATGGACTTAGACCTGTTGCTGAATACATGGCTGAAGAGTCACATTTGTGTATTGTAGAAAATCCTATTGATAATTATTTCCAAAAATCTGAAAAAGTTCCTCAAAGAAATAAAAAAATGGGGATATAATTCTTGTTAATTCTTTCTGCACAAATGATTAAGGTATTTTTGAGACAGTTCTGTATGGGTAATGCTTGTGGTCAGTATGTGTAGGAAGATGGCATATTTTATCAGATGTTCTGTTTATTAGTAAGATGATGGCAGAGTCTGTTTAAATTACCATGTCAAAATTTTAAAGTAGGTAAATTAGGTGAATTGCTGCTATAATTTGGCAAAAATAAAAACCTAATTTACAGGGCATGTCTCTTTTATTTTACATATAATTAATATTACATATTAATATGTATAGATTATATATAGTACAAATATAATTATTCATTTTGTGCAGAATGTGGCTGAGCATGACATATTTTTAGAGGAGGTATTATATAAAACTTTTGTGGTATATGGTAGATGGTCACATTAGAAGATGAAAATAAGCTCAGCTTGACTTGGATCACCTGGTATGTCACCATCTTTCCTGTTTCTAACTAGGTGTTATGGTTTAGAACTAAAATGTCCCCCGCCCCCAGTCTCATGTAGTCAGAAGTGGAGGTTGTGCAGGATTACTGGATCATAGGGCACTGTGCCATCAGTGAATCAGTCCATTGGAGAATTCATGGCTGAGTGTGGTGTGGGTCTGGTTGAAGGAGGTGGGTTGGTTGAGGGGATGTGACCTGGGAAGTTATTCTTGTCTCTAGCTCCTCCCTTGTCTTTCTGTGCTTCTTGGATGTTTTGGGGTGGAGCAGCTTTTCTCTGCCACATCCTTCCACAATGCCATTTCTGCCTTGGAGGAAGCCAACCATGGAGTGAATTCTCTGAAACTATGAGCCAAAATGAGCTTCTGCTTTAAGTTGTGGATATGGGGTATTTTGTGGGAAAGTGACTGTTGTAGTCAGGGTTTGCAAGGGAAGAGATTTAATACAGAACATAAATTTATAAGATAATTTTATAATTATCTTATAATTTTATAAAATTATAAGATAATTTTGTAATATGCACTCAAAAAGTCAAATGCAGAAGAGTGTGAGAGATCTGTCCAGTGTACTAAAGACCCAAAGAATCCAGCCAAGGTCCCAGATCCCTTGATAAAGCCACCTATGAGTCCAGCCACGGGCCTACAGCTCACAGCAATGTCTCTTGCAAGTCCGTATCAAGAATCTGCATTGGAGAGGCCTAGGGGCCTGGGGTAGAAGCTAGAAAGTTTGCTCTGATAGGGTAAAGGATCTGCGCCAGAAGAGAGTGATCTGCACTGGAGCCAAGAAACTATGCTCAAAACAAAGACAAAGCACAGAACTCCCTGCAAAACAGCAGCCATTTCTGACAGTGACAAGGACCCAAGCTCTTCTGATCATGGGAACAGCTGAGTTAGTATCAGGAAAAACAGCCACACCTAAGCTTCTCCTGGGAAATCAGCAGCATGCCATCCTACCTCCGCCCCATTCTCCTTTTATGCCATTGGCAACAATTCTCATGTGGGTGTTCCACACCCAGAGCCACACTTAGGCAACGGTTTTACTACTCAGCTACATCTGAGCTACACCCTCCATGCTTTTCACAATAAGGAGGCCTGGCTAAGTTGTCCAGTGGCCTTGAATTTGCTAGCCTCCTGTTTCAACTTCCTGAGTAGCTGAAATGACAAGGGGTGTACCAGTGTCTCCACACCAGGTTTTGATTTTAATGACTTTATAGTAAGATAGCTTATTGCTCACTATCTTTGTATAAAAAAAAACTCCAACCCCCTAATATGTCTATATGCCACACCTGGTTTTGATTTTAATGACTTTCAGATTCATCAGTGTGATATAAATAAAGCAGTGTTATTGAAAAATTGCAGAAATAAAAACATAAACATAAATACTGATTAGGAATTATGTTGATTTTAAAATATTTAGAAATTAAAGTAGAAGAATACATAGGATAAAATAACTCACTACCAATTCTGAGAGAGAACTGTCAACATTTTGAAGTATTTTCTTCCTTAAATTCATGGAAAGTGAAGGTTCTGAGCTACGTGCTGTTCCTCATTCTTTATTCCTGCTTTCTGTAATTGGGACCTCTTTCTGGTGCCCCAAACCTGGGGGTATCTTGGATTTCCCCTTTCACTCATCTCGTAGGATCCTGTGTGCTATTGATCTGATCTCTTTGAATATCCCTGTGCCGCATTCCTTATGACCCAGCCCCAGTCCTGTTATCCTAATTCAGTGCCACTCATCTCTAGGGATCCTGCAGCACTTCCTGACTCAGTCTTCTGGCCTCTGGTCACACCCTCTCTACTACTTGTACCATATTGTTTCCCTAAATATTAACCCACATGATGTTATAATATTTAAATTTGTTCAGGGCTTCAACTGCCCTGCTGACTCCCTGGCCTCACTTCCAGACTCCCCTCTTCCCATCCTCTCAGCTTTGACTTCAGTCCCTCTGCAGGAGTATCTATGCCATCCTTTTTCTTCCCCACTGGTCACATATGCTGTTCCGTGTACATTTATTCTGCTATTCTTGAAGCCCCACCCCACCCCAAACTCAAACTTTGCAATATAGTACATTTAAGTACATACTCTGAATGGCATTGTTCTGCTCCATTAGAACTGAACATGTCACCCATGCTGGGTGCACTCTTTTATCACTTGTTTTGAGTTTCCACAAAATGTGGCCCATAGTTAAGCATTGTAGATAGGTCAGTGAGTAATCCTGAATTTCATGTCAGATGAGAATCCTGGAGAAGCAATATTTTAAGTAGATTTTTTTTTTTTGGAACAGTCATTAGGATATATGGACTACTATCTGTCATATGCCAGGCATTGGTTTCTGGCTCTCTTGAGTTGGATAGACATCATCTTTGCTTTCATGGAGTTTGCAATTTGGTGGTAGGAGACACATACTCAATAACAAGCAATGAATAAGCAAGAGAATTTCATGTGGGGATAAATAATTTAAAGCAATAAATACAGCAATGTGATGGGATTGTGTGAAGTCATACCCATTAAAATTGATTGAATAAGTTAGGGTTGTGCTGCTATGTTAAATGCATATACCAGACATCTATCAAGTTAGTACCTGCTGTTAGTGAGGGCTGTGCATATTTCTGGGTAAAAATGTGGGTAAAAATGTGGGTATTAGGAATAAAGCCTTGTTCGAATGAATAGGGGATATTTAATTAAGCAAAGGAACCATGATAACACTTAAATAATTGGATTACTATGTAGCACAGTGAGAGGATTCTAGATCACCCCAGAAGTCTGATTGAAGTAAAACATTAAATAGAACTTCCAGAGGGGTATATTTCAATTTTATATAGAAAATATCTATAAATTGAATTTTTGTAATTTATCAATACAATGGATGTGGTGGAATTTCCTGGAAAGGAGAGAAGTAGCCTGCATCATTTCAAAGGTGCTAAGGTTAGGGTGTTAGCTGTAGGGTGAACCAAGGAAGGTACCCTGAGAAGGTGCCAGAGCAGAGCACCCTTCAGATGTGGTAGATGGAAAGAGAGATGGCATTTCTCTGGAGAAAGGGCACGTAACAAACATGTAAGAATGTTGACATAGCAGGAAGCAACTTCGTGTTGATTGGTTGTAGAAAAGAGAAATAGAGAACAATGTCAGGGGAAAGGGTCTTTTTGAAGAAGAACTCTCTCAAGTGTTCTGGAATTCTGCTGCATTGGTGCTCTGCATAAATACAAGACATCAATTACAGTGATAAACTTGGGTCATAAGTTAATATCAGGCTGGATTGTTTCTTACATCAATATTTTTAGATAATAGTTGTTAGTCCATGGCACTTGGAATTGTATGCTTACATTTGATTTTAAGCATAAGATTGCAATATGGCAAGTCTTTTTTAATATCCAGAGTTGTTGGCTTTGGCATCATTGTGTTTGAATTGTGGGTTGGCTTGGTCAGGAAAACAACAAAGGAACACGTTTTGCTTCATAGCTGCTGTTATTGTCATTTACATTGTGGTTGACATTTTGGCAGCACAGATACTAAATTGTGTGCCTTCTGGAACTAAATATAATTAACTTAGTTTCTCAGGCTTAAAAGAAAGGGACATGGGCTTGTGAAGTGATTAAATAAGCCTCATTTAAATAGCAGTAGGTTGCAATAAAATGCATTTACTTTTATCCAAATCATATATGTAAGTTATAGACTTAAGTTATTTTTGTGTATTTTCTTTTAGCAAAAATAATTTAATTTCAGTGATTTCAGTTATTAATGCATCCTAGAGAAAGAGTTAAAAATTTCCAGCTCAGGAGGAGAAAAAGTAGTCAAAGTGGAAAATCCCTTCATTTTTAACATTTTCCCAAGAAGCAGAACAGTCATCTCCTAATCTTCTCATAATGCCCTGGAGGTCTTAGACAGACATTACCATTTTAAAAAAGAGAAAAATAGGAATTGCAATATGTTTTATAGTGTACCAGTGACAAGGGAAAATATTAAATCACAAATAAAGTACATTTATATATATTTTTTTCTTCCGTAAGTCTGTTAGCTGGTAGGTTGATTAATTCTCATCAATGGGAGATTAACAAGGATATGCAGAATGTTATTATGTCTGCTGAGTTTATTTAAACACTGTTATTTCTAAATGAACCGTTTTACATTTTGTCTGAAAGGTGACAGTATGTTTACTATGGTCCAGTGCATAAATGCCCATTTGCAAATAGACCTCTTCACACCTGGGAAGACTTGTGGAAAGATCCTCTTAATGTGTGTTGGTTCTTGACTCTGCAGGCTTCAGATGAAGTTGCTTAAAATAAAAGGAAAAATAAAAAATTTACTTGTTTCAGTGTACATTTGGAAGGTTACAAAAGTTGGTCTAAATATTGATGTTTGCTTTTTTTTTTTGTATTTTTGTCTTTTAATTGGCTCATTAATGGGTACTTCCTTGGGTGAGATCATTTTCTGTGAACTTAGGAAAAACCAGTTTGCCAGTGTGTCAGTGGGCACATGGAAAATACACCATTTGAACATATATTGTTTTATTATTATGAAAAATTTTAGTAAAATATAAAAATAATAAATGTAATAAATTCTCATCTTTTTGCCTTGTACTTTTGTCAGATTCTTACATTTTCTCTTATTTGATTCAGGACTTTTCTTTTTTCAAGAAATACAACCTTTCAAATATTCTTGATGCGCTTAGTGTATAATTCATCCATTCCCCAGAGTTGGCTACTGTCCTGAATACAGTGTTTATACTTCTCCTTCACTTGTTACTCTTTTAACTACAAAATATTTGTCCATATATATCAACACATCATTTTGTTCATTTTTACATAGCACATTATAGAACTCATTCTTTAGTTTATTAAACTAAAGAACTCAGTCATTAATTTACTATCAGTATTGAGTTGCATCTGTGCTGTATATAAAGCTCTGGCCCCTTTCTAAGAGTGATTATAGCATTATATTGTACAAATTACTAGTATTTTCTTAAATCTATTTTCCTATTGATGGACATTCAGATCATTTCCAAAATTTCTGTTCTAGATAGTCTGTGTACCTTGCTATGATTTCTCCTACGAAGACTTGAAGGTGAATTTCCCTAAGAGTACTCAGAGTTTCCGGGTTACTTTTACAGTTTCCTGCAGTTGTTGCAGTAAATTATTCCCTTTGTGCTGCCTTAAAACAACACAGATTTATCACATGACAGTTCTATAGATGAGAAACCTCACATGGATCTCACTGGGTTAAAATCAAGGTGTGGGCAAGGAGTGTTTCTTCTGGAGCCTCCAGGAGAGAATCCGCTTTTTTACCCTTGCTGGCTTCTGGAGAGTGTGTGAATACCTTGAGTCATGGCCTTCTCCATCTGACAGCTCACGATGCGGCATCTCTTTGTTGTTCCATAGTCATTTCAGTGGCATCTTCGCCAGCTTCTCTACCTCTCCTGCTTATCCATTTTTATTGTATTGTATTGTATTGTATCGTATCGTATCGTATCGTATCGTATCGTATCGTATCGTATCGCATCGCATCGCATCGCATCGCATCGCATCGCATCGCATCGCACTGCACTGCACTGCATTGCATTGCATTGCATTGCATTGCATTTTTGTACCAGGGACTGAACCTATGGCCTTTGTACTTATCTATATCCTCAGCCATTTATTATATATATTTTTTTTATTTTCAGATAGAGTCTCACTAAATTGCTGAATTGGCCAGGCTGGGCTTGAACTTGTAATGCTGGTGCCTCAGTCTCCTAGAGTGCTTGGATTACAGGCATGTGCCACTCTTACTCACTTTTAAGAATCTTTATATGAATATAATGGGCCAGTCTGAATAATCCACAACAGTTTACTGATTTTAAACTCATTATCAGCAACTTGATTTCCATCTGCAACCTTAATATCTGTTTGCCATGTAAGGTAACATTTTCAAAGGTATCTTGGTCATGAACATCTTTAGGGGTCATTATTCTGCCTACCATGGGCTATTATACATCATCCACTTGGCTACGTATTTTTAAATTGCTATTCTAAGTGGTGAGTATACTCACATGGCCTAAAAGTATATAAGAAATTCAGTTGTTCCATATTCTTGCCAACATTGGGATTATAGGACTGTAAAATGTTGTCCAGTCTGATGGGTGTGATTTGGTATCTCATTGAGCAGCTCATCATATAATTATTGGCTGCAGAATTTTCTTTTTTGTTCATTGTTGATTTTTCCCCTTCTATTTAAAATTGTTGATGTTTTGTTTTCTTACTTATTTAGAAGTATGACTTAAATAATCCTGTTATTAATTCTTTGTTGGTTATTTGAAGTATTTTTCTCCAGTGCAACCTTTGTGCATTTCTTTTATTGCATAAAGGTTTTAATT
Organism: Hydrochoerus hydrochaeris; assembly: GCA_004027455.1. Taxonomy (NCBI): domain Eukaryota; kingdom Metazoa; phylum Chordata; class Mammalia; order Rodentia; family Hydrochaeridae; genus Hydrochoerus; species Hydrochoerus hydrochaeris. The sequence goes on from PVLA01005361.1 coordinate 84,617, forward strand.
TCAAAGTTGACATATTCAGTCATTTGTAACTTGAAGTCATAAAATTATCCTTTTTTCTTTAAATATTTGTATAACTGGGCAAAATTTTTTGTTTAGTAATTTCTTTTCTGTCTGTCTCTGTCAGAATGTAGCAATATTAAAAAAGTCTGATTAACTGGACTGGCTTAGTTTTACAGAGGCTACAACTGAGATCTGTATCATTTAAATATTGAAGGGTTCTGAAATGCTATTGCTAGAAAAACTTTGTAAATGATCAGGTCTGAAACTGATGTCCAGAAAGACAGGGAGTGGCAATTCTAAAAGTACTTGTTTTGACACAGTGACTTACATACACATTGCACTCAATTACCTTTGTTGCCTGAGGAACCTGCTTTGCCTTGAGAAGAAATTTTATACTACTGATAGATTAATTGTCTTGGATTGAGTAAAATAATGGATACATCTGCAAAAGTAAAATCTGAAAATGCTAGAGGTTTTCATGAGAAGGTAACAAATCATTTTGCTTCTAAATGTCCAGAGAAAAGGGCAGTATCAGAAGCAAGAAGTTCATTACTGTGATCTTTAACACTTAGTCATCCTTCAGTGATGAGAGTGGGATTATAAGAATAGTATATTATCAGTTTTGTTGAAAATTGTCTAGTTTCTCTAGAGTGTCATATTTTCTTTTGGAAAGTTTCTGTCACAAATATCCCTCTTGTGTGGAGCAGGAACTGGAAAGGAAGCTTCAGTTAGTAAAGTCCAATAACCTGTATTTATCCACATCACACACGGGATCATCTGTCCTCTGAATCATTAACGTATTTTATTTTCCCAGTGTCAGTCAATTATCAGACACTCTGAGCAGGGATAAAATTGAGTGCATTTCTTTTGCCCCAGAAAAGTATATTAAGATTTTTTTTCACTATTGTCTTTTTCTTGAGGGTGTGTTGCAGAGGAACTTTAGAGTGAGTGACAGTTGACAAAGATGTGGTTACCCGGCAACTGGCAATTTAAATAACTAGGAATTGATATGGTTTATCAACTTGATGAACATCAAGGACTTTAATATACTCTGAAGGACTGCTACAGATGTTGCATTGAGCTATTTATATGTGTTGATCTGTCTCAGTCTATTTTAGTATATGCATTTATATATGCATAATTTTTTCCTGCAGAACTGGGGTATGAAAGCAAAAGCTGCATTTCTTCCCCTATGTGACATTAATAGAAGTTGCCTGCAATAATAATTCTTCTAGCTTCCTTGTTTTTATGCAGATACTCAGTTTCAAACCAGACTTTTTCACTTAGTGGGAATAACTGTCCCTTGGATTGAGTGCTGATTTTGAGTTATGACATTGTATTTTTAATCATTAATTATTATTACCTTAGTTTTGCAGGTGTTATAATTTGGAACTCTTCTCCATTTGTTGAAAAGGATCTGTAGTTGCTCTTGATTCTTCACAGAAATAATGAGCTTTAATAGGAGTGGCTGTGAGTGAATTAGCTTAATTTATTAGCCTGTTTTACTAATGGGATCATCAAGAGGCTTAATGCTTTCTTGGGCCAGTTAGCTTCCTGGAGCAGGTGAACTTGTCTTTGCAGCCTCCTTGACCCTCAAGTATACATCTTTAACATAGCTCTGCTGAGGGATGACAGAAAAGTTGTCATCTATAGAGCATCCAGAGAGTGCCCCCTACTGGCAGGAGGTCAACACTATCATTTTGCATATAAATAAATGAGGATGTTTGAGAAGCAGCCTGTATAAAATTCTTTCTTCTTATTGGGAATGGATTGTGCTACATAAAACAATCAATGATCAGCTGTTCTGTTAGTAGCATAGTGACTGTGATATTTTTACGGACAATTTTGACCTTAAAGTTATTTTAGATATGGGGAATACAGAAATAGATAATTTAATCACAAAAGAGTTGAAATGCATGGCCAGGTAATTTTTAAATTGTTGGTTAAAGATAATTATTACAGTTATTTATACCCATTGAGAGTGTTATACAGGGAATTTTTGGGAAAGAGGACATTTTTGCCAACCATTCATGTTTGAGTAGACACTAATTAGTGTCCCAGATCTGCATGACAGTTTTTCCATGGTACAGTCCCTCACTATCTCAATCATAATGAAAATTCTCCTTTCCAAATTCCTATAGTGTGGGTGACATCTTATTCTTTTTAGGAAATAATAGCTATCAAGGCCATAGTATTTCATAGATCTGGGGTAACTGACTATCATAATAAGACAGAGGCTCTGATGGTCATAATGATATTTTGTATTTATTGAGTACTATGATGAGTATTTTAAATATATTACCATTCATCGATACCTATCCTACATGTAGCTTTTCAACCCAGCAAATTACTAGTGAGGAAAATGAATGTCAGAGTGGTAAAATCATTTTTAATTCTGTTTCATAAGTGTTGATATTTCTCCAAGGGTTTTTATACTTAAACTCAGTTGGCGTCACAATGGAAACTTCCCCCAAAATTCTGATTCAAGAGGTCTCTGATTCTGCATTTTCAGAGAGGTTCTTGGTCCACATGGTGAGAAATCCCTGGTGTAAAATCTGTGAGGCAAGAATTTGTCCCTTAAGCTCTGCTGAGCATCCATCACAAGCACTCAGCAGTACAAGTTAGGTTCCAGCCCAGCTAAAATATCGCCCCTGTTATGAAAATAGCCCACAAAATTATATCACGTGATCCTGGGTTGTTCTTTTGAGTTTGTACAAGATACAAAAAAGTCAGTGCTGATTGGTAGGGTGAAGTTCAAAAAATCATTTCTGGTAGATGATTCACTTGTTACATATTAGTATTTTGTTAATGTAGGATTGTATCTAAGTTACTTTTCTCCATTGCTGAGAAATGTAGGATTTTTGTTTTTGTTAATGTAGGATTTTGTTAATGTAGGATTGTATCTAAGTTACTTTTCTCCATTGCTGAGACAAAATACCCGACACCCACAAGTTATAGGAGGAAAGGTTTATTCGGCTCACAGTTTGTAGAAATTTCAGTCCATAATCAACTGGCTCCAAGGCAAGGTGACGCAGCAGACAGACATCACAGAGGAGAACAGTTCATGGCAGACAGAAGGTAGCAAAGCAACAAAGGACCTTAACAGTGTCTTTCTGTCCCTTCTATCTTACCTAGACTACTTAGGTTGGATTGTACTCATACCCTTAATCCAAGTGCCCTTGGCGCCATGAATCAATCACAGCATCACACACTCTAGATCCAGCTATCTCAAGAAGAGCTCCACCAATGATTGCATGATGCAAACTGTAACAGGGTCCATTGAAATCCCCAAGGTATTCTGTTAAAACAATAGAAAACTTATAGAAGGTTCTGTACCATACAAGGGAAATAGATTGTCCTGTTCCTTTTCAAATTTCTACAAAATGGTAGTTAATGACTTATTAGGTGATTTTTTTTTTGTATATGAATGTTTTCCATCAGCAGCCAAGTAATTTTGTAAATGTGTTATCAGTTGAAGATTAAAGTAAGCATGGTATATTCACAAGCAAAGGCTAGCACAATAAATTTCCTTAGAGTACACAATGGCCTTCTAAAATAAAACCAGGCAGCAGCTTTAGTAATTAGATCCTTTTTGTAATCCTAGTGGAGTGAAAAAGATTCCTAGCTGAACTGCAGGACTCTGTTCCCACTGTCAGAGGCAGTGTATCACTGTTTTCTCTTGGGATGGGGTTTGGCCTGAAATAAAACACAATTTCTTCAGTAATAGCGATAATAGTGACCAATAATTTTTTTTTAGGACTTTCTCCTTACCAATTGCTTCCCATTATTTCCTTTATGCCACACAATGACTTGCTAAGTTAAATAAGTCATCTTTAAGCAGCTGAGGCTCAGGGAGGTTAATTGACTTCCAGACCACCCAGCTAGTGAGCCATTTTACAGGACCACTTTGCTGTATGTAGGCATTGTTCGAGCTTCAAGAGGTAGGCTGTAGCATTAAAGAAATCTCAGAACAGTTTTTAAACGTACACAATATTGGAGCTTGAAAAAGAGAACCGTGTCATTCTAAATTACAATGATGGATAAAGGTCTTTTGTATTTGGCTTGCTGATCATAACCTGTGCCTTCATACTGGTGAGGTAGTCAGTAGACCAGGGAAGCCAGGTTCTTTTAAGCAAGCTTGATCGGGCAGTTTTCTGCAGGGAAGGTTACAGTGTGTGAGTTACAAAGCCCTCCTGCTGCACAGGTATCAGAGGTTGCCTGTTACAAGTTCCTTCACTTCCACTATTACTTCCTTTTCACATTTCTATTTTGGACTTCTGTCCCATGTGTATTTACAGGTAGACAAAGCATTTTTTAAAATAACCTCTTTGCCATGAATGAATAGGATCCTTGTGCAGTATATCCTGCAGTTTCTGGGCATTGCGAGACTCCTTTTAAACTCAAATTGGTAATAATGGTGACTGTGACTCCTTATTGTCCAAGGAAGGAAGTTGCAGATAGAGACTATCAAAGATAATAAAAAAAATTAAGGGATAAGCTTTTTGATAAAATTATCTTTATTAGTTAGAGGTGGTTTGGGATGTAACTTAGGGATTGGATACTCGGGTTAAACCCAGTGTTTTAAAAACCAAGGCTTACTATGGAAAGGTCTATTTTTATTATGCAGGTACTGAAGTTGACAGGATTTCTTTTTATGAAACAAAATATCCAGCAGACCATTCCTGATTATGTTATGTATTTTTAGCTGTTACCATTGAGTTATATTTATAGTATAGACTACTGAATCGTATTTTAAATATGCAAAATATATGCATAACTAACCTCCCAAGCTGCATTCCCTGCTCTATATTACACCCTACAGTGTAGTCTGTGCTTAAATTTTTCTCCTAAAAGTCTCAGAAAGGAGCTTATTATGTGATTTTAAAATGTAAGCATAGAGAGTGTATGTGAGGTGTGTGACCCTCTGGGTGACATGTTCTTCTCTGAGCTATGCTCAAAGATGAAGTCAGCAATCTTTGGCAGTATAAGTAGAGGACTGGAACCAATAATCTGACATGGGTAACTCCCCAAAGGATAGAATGAACTGGAGGGAATTTATGTGCTGGTCTTTTCCAGTGTGTTCAACATTTGGAGCACCAGGCATATGTTATGGAATGAAGGAGGGTTAAACTATAGACTGCATCATCAGGACCCACAGGTGCCTGGCGTCCTGATCCTTATGACAGCATAGATATTGTCAGGAATATCATGACCATTGTGAACTTGGTCCTGTTTCTGCTCCTAATAATGCTGATGGGAACAAAACTTTGTAGTCTGCTCTCTAATGTCTTGATGAATAGTGGTTCAATTATGTTGGTGCAAACTTAAGCTTGTAGAACTTGTCTGAAAGATGAATTTCCTTGTGGAGAGAAAAACAGGTTAATGAAAAGATTAAGAGGCTGAGCCTTTCTGGTGTTCAGAGAAATCACTTCAATGAAAGCCCATGAAATGACTTTAGCTTGGATACCATGATTTGCAGGCAATTTTGGGGGATGTCTTACATCTCCCCTGGTCCACAGAGGCACCCACCCCTGTGGGTCCTTTATTCTTTAGAGAAAGTGGCTCAAACTCTGAAATATTTTTCTTTGTTGGATCAAATCAAAGGACTGTGTTCAAAAGACTTCACACTTCTGTACTAACAAGTTAAATAAATTATTTTCCCCAAAGTAAAGTACCTATAGGTAACTTCAGTTTATTCTGTTTCCTCATTCTGTTTACCCATTCATCAAGGATTTACTATGCACTGGCTGTGTGCCAGGCACTGTGCTGGGTGTGGGGGTTGTAGGGATGAATATTGTTCAATCTGAACTGAGGAATATAGTCCTAGGGTGTATAGCAGTGTTCCATCTACATAGGAGGATTTTTTGTTTACCATAAGGGGTGTAACTATGGATATGGTGCAAGACCTAGATGGACTATAAATGAGAAAGCTGGACTTTTGGTTGGAGTGAGTGGTTAAGAATTTTTAGTAAATGTGGGTTTGAAGAACTCAAGGTAGGAGATAGAGAAAAGATAATAGTGTTACTGGGGAGTTGGATCCTAATATGGTGAGGTCCTAGCACTGCAAGGAACTGACAGCACTTTTTGATTCTTTGATGCTTTGTGTCTTTGATGAAAGACAAATAGACCATCATGTAGAGCACGGCCAGAGTTTATTACAAAGTGATTGATTATCCCAGAATGAGAGAGAATACACCTTGATGCATGAAGGCAGGCAAGTGCTAAAGTGGCAGTTTTACTGAATGAGGTCCTAGGTTACAGTTATGATTAACTGTACCTTTCAAAGAATATCTTTTTTTTCCCCCGAGGTCATTGTTCTTGTATAGATAAAATGGGCTGTGTTTATCTGCTTTGGAGAGAAGTAGGTACCTGTTTAGTCCTTAAGTGGATGACTCTGGTTAATTTTTTTTGAGACCTTATGGTTTTTCTGACCCCTTACCTATTGTCTGGACCTAATAATGGGCCTTGGACCTTATCAGTAGGATGCTCAGAGGATGTCACAGTCTCTTGAGCTAAAGTTTGAAACTACAAGGTTTTGTGAATATTATCTATAGCTAATGGTTAAGAAAGAAAAGAAAAGAAAAAAGCTGTATCTTCTTTGCTTTTCAGGTAACCCCCAGTCACCTGTGTTCAGGGCTGCTGAGGTGTAGCTTTCTGCATAACAATAGTATCCTCTGCAGACTGAGATGCAAAAGCATGGGACTGTGAAGTGGATGTCATTATGCAGGAGTAATCTGGACTCATTGCTCATGTGCTTTAGTGCAGCCATGCCAGTGCACATACACATAGGAATTCTGATTTCCAGTGCCTGTGCTTCAGTGCCAGGTGAAGTGTTGAGCATTGTGCTGAATAATGACAGATTCTCTGAAAGCACAGGGGCTATATGTAAGGAAAAGAAGGAAAGGGGGAAAAGAGAGATGAGATGAAAATGATTATGAAGGAATCAGAATGCCAGTAAGGAGTCTGTCTGCTACCAAATTGTGTTTACTCATTCCTTCGTTTCTTGGAAGTAGGGAAACCAGATAAAGGACTAAATCAAGAAAGAATAGTTACTTGACCTGGGAAGTATTAACTGAAATGGAAAGGGGGCCCATATATAAAATGTTTTTAAGAGGTTGATATGCTAGTTTTGGTAACTATGTTTGGAAAATAAACAGAAATGAAAGGAATCTCAAGTTTCCATAGTGGTTAGTCTTGTATGTATTCAGTAAGAGCTGTTGAATTGAATAGGTTGTTTGCAGAATTTTCTAGTGCTTTTTCTCCAAAGATGAAATGTTGGTAGAATTTCAGACTCTGAAGTGTAAGACTGTAGGTCTGATGCATCTCCTGATACTGAGTGCACTGGCATATTGAACTTAACCACCAATAAACCACCTGTAGAGTCAATGTAATAAATCGAGTGAGCTTATGAAGCTTGAGTAATCAGAGCACCATCTGTTCAGAATAGGATCTACAGCTGAGGGAGAATGACCCAGACAGATCTGTGCATTACAACTTGCCTTGAGTCTGGGAAAGATATATTAGAGATACATAGATCAGATTTTTGTTAGTTGCATCAACTGCAAGAACGTTCTTTCTGCTTTCTTAGTGCCACAATGTCCAAAGTAATACAGATTTACTAAAAGAGCAGGAAAGAAAGGAAAGAAGGAAAAAAACAAAGAAAGAAGGAATAATAGGAATTTCAGTTTAAAAACCCAAGGTAATATTATGGTATTGAAGGAATCTGAAGTCTGAGTCAATTCAGAAAGCTTTCGCTATGAGATAACTTAGAGATATTTTTTTTCCAGCTTTTCAGTTCATCTTATCTTTTGCGACTGAGGTCAGTCTGAAATGGCTAGATAGAGTCTGTAGTAAGGAAGACCAATAACTCAGTGAACCACTCCTGAAACTGTGAAGGCTAAGGAGGCAGGGTCTCCATGGCCAGGCAGCTATGCTCCCATGGTCTCTTGTTTCTTGTTATGCAACAGAGAGCACTGACAAAGGATTGGAAGACAAGCGCTCCCATTTCTCAACCACATGTCTGTGAACAAAGCTTTGAAACTCTCTAAACCCTCATTTTCCTCATGTGTGAAATGGGAAAAATAACAGTTTATTAAAATTACTCTAAAGGGCTGTTGTAAAGACCAGAGGAGATACTTTACCTGCAAATTCTTCCTGACCTATAAAGTGCTGCTGGTTTGCAGTGTGGTTACTATTGAATAGGCTGTGCAGTAGGATGGTTAGAAAGCCCATGGAAGGCTCCCCATGGTGTTAATGTGAGTTACTTGAGCTGGTCTGTGTAATGTATTAGTCTCTTCCTGGTTTTAGGGGTAAGCTAAAGCATTGTAAGATGATGTTGCCCTGCGCTATAACCCAGGATTTTGTGGCATTAAGTAACTTGCTGACAGTTGTTCATCTTGTAGTTAAAGACAGGTCTTTTTGAAGCCAAGACTTAGTCTTCTCTTGTGACTTAGTAGCTCAAGGAATATAGTCAGGAACCAGAATAACCATTCCTGGATCTCAAGAAACAAAGAATTCATAGCAGCAGCTTTGTTTTTGTTGCATTTGTGTAAATTTCCTTCATTGTGCACCTATATATTTTCACAGCATGAGCAAAGTCATGTTTAAATTAATTGAAGCTATTAAATGAAAGCAGAGATATTTCTATTATGTGCTCTGAAGTTTGTATTCACAAACAATTTGCATTCTTCTTTTTTTGATTATTCACCCACTTGAAAGCCTTTTTTTTTTGTTACTGTTGTTGTCATCCACCCACTTGAAAGCCAATATTCTATTATTTCTAATTCACATTTATCATAGGAATGACAAATATAGAAGAAAAAATTTCCTCTTTTTTTAAAAAAAAAACTATTTCACTGCATTTGAATATTTAAAGTATGGGAAGATTTGAGAAAAAATTGCTCATTCTCATTGATTGATGTTGACCATTGACTTCTCTTTCTTTTCCAAACAACTAAAAATGATCCTAATTCATATAAAATTCTGTGTCTGCTTTGTCCATAAGTGATACGGATTAGGCTGCTAAACTGTTCATTCTGTGGCCATGAGGAGAGAGAAGTGTCCATAGCTGTGAAGCATCTACATATCATTGTATACATTCATTCAGTAGATTGACCAACCTGGAACATTTCAGGAAAGCTCTTTAAGTGGCCAGATTCCAGTTGCACAGCTGTCACTATAGTGATAATTTTGGCTTAAGGTGGCTTATTGGAGATAAAAGTGTAATAGGTGGAAACTAATAGCTATCAACGTAAGAGACAGCTATGAATTTTCTTTGTAATGGTGTTCAAATAATGACTTTCATAATGTTAGAAGAATGTGTCATGATTGTCCTATTATTTGAAGGGTTCAGTGGCAAAGAGAATTGTCTGAATTTCAAAAAGAATTGTAGCTTGAAGACAAGATTAACTTTGCAACTTAAGTCTGGAGATACGAAGTCAAATCCATTACATGTTACATGTCTAGCCACAAGTCAGCATGTCATAAACAGTTTCTGTTATTTGTGGAAATACATGGTGTGGTTGAAAAATATTACACATTTTAAAATTTAAAAAAATTTTAAAAATGCATTAGAGTAAAAGGACCGTTGCCAGCAATCCCTTTGAGAAGACTCTTCTGCCCTGCAAACACACTTATTCTTCCCACTTTCTGAAGCAGTTCTGCAAGACTTCTTTCATGAATTTCTTCGGTTGCTTCTTTGATATCCTGAATCTATTTGAAACATTTATTGTTCATGGTCAACTTTGAGGGAGAGCCAGAAGCCACCCAGAGCATAAGGTGGATGAGGATACATGGTAATGTTTTTGCAAGCCTGCTTTTCTGGGCACCGACAGAAGTAGCATTTGTTGTGTTTTTGATCATACCTTGTAAACACGCTCATGAAAGAGGACCTCCAGAACTGCTTCCCACAGTGATGAGAAAGATGGTGTAAATGTTTAAGGATCACAAGTTATAGCCTGTTGTGGCAACTTAGTGACTTAGCAAGATTCTATTTCAAAATAAAAGATACCAAAAGGCGGGGGATATAGATTAATGCAAAGATCCTGAATTCAATCCTCAATACCAAAGGATAAGTTTATAAATACAAATCCAGTAAATGTCTTGTCTTTTCTTTTTTACATTTATTAAGGAGGTAAAAGCCTAATTTTCTATCTATAGGGTGAGGTGGGTACTGAGAAGTTAGAAGTTATCTGTTAATATGGTTCTTGTGAAAATAGTAGCAAATATGATGTAACTAAATGTACTTTGTTAGCCAAGCATGATGCTGCACTCCTGAAGTCCCAGAACTCTGGGAGTCTAGGGTAACTGAGCAGTTTGGTGCGATCCTGTCTCAAACAAGACCAAACAAACAATAACAAACAAACAAAAAAGAGAGAGAAGGAAGAAGGGCTGGGAATGTAACCCAGTGTAAAGGTCCTGTGTTCGATCCCCAGGACTGTGAAGTGAAAACAAGAATAAGAACAAAACCACAACAAAAAACAAAAGAAAATGTATATATGCCCTGTAACTATAAAGAACTATGCAAACAATATTGTTGTTATAAACATGACATTGACAACATCTTTTTTGTTAGATATCAGTGTTACAGTCTCTATTTCATGATATAAACATAGAAAAAGATTTCTGCTCTTCATTTCTCATCCATTTGTACAGATATTGCTTTCCTATTGACAAGGAAATTAAGATAATGCTGGTGAAACAGGCACATTAGTGTAATTATTTTTATGTCTTTTTTGAGACAGGGTCTCACTATGCAGTTCAGACTGGTCTCAAACTTCCAATGATCCTCCTGCCTCAGCCTCCTGAGTGCTGGGATTACAGGCGTGAGCCATCACGCCCAGTACATCAGTGTAATTTTTGAAGGGGATTTATAAAAATGTAGTTTTTAATTGTTACTAAGTCTTAATAGTACTTATTACAGACAGTAGACTAAGGAATAACCTGCTAGCTCTGATGATTCCACTGAGTTGTATTAATAACTAAGGAGCATATTTATATTTAGAGAAAATATGAAATTTAAAGATATTCTTAGTAATACTAGAGAGCTGTACAATGAAAAGTATATTTATATCTGGCTTTATACTTTTGGGCAAAAATAGTAATAACACTTCTGAATTACTGATGGGAAAACGAGTCACAATAAATATGTTGGATTCTCAAGATAAAGAGATGTATAATTCTCAGAGTTACAGCATCTGTCTATAAAAATAGTGCAATAGGGATATGCTATTTTAGTAAGAAACTCATTAACTGTAACTTTAAAAGCTTCTTCTTCTTTTTAAAATTTGACATTCCAGTAAACTGTTAGAGAAATGTCCCTCCAATTGCTTTTCCTCTAAGTGTCTAAAAGTGGGAGTACATTCAAATTAAAAGCAGAAAAGTCCCTTAAATTCCTCTCAAGGAGTTCATCCTGTTAGTGGCCTCCTAGAAAGAATATGTCTGTTATTACTTTCAGCTGGAGCAAGATTGCAAAAGACTTAAAGAAATGAAAATTGTACCAGGAGTTTTCTGTTTTACTTAACAGTTTATGACTCAAATGTTACATTTTTAGGTCATCAGATTTTTTTTTAATCATCAGGTCCTACCTCTAGAAGTAAAAATCTTACAGTGACAGTTAAAATGCTGTGTAATGAGAAGTGTATGTCCAAAGATCCGAACGATGATTTTTAACTTCTGTAGTAATGATTGTAACTAGGGATGTAATTATATAAAGTGCTTTTGCACAGATTTCTTCTACACCTATTATTTTATCAAATTCACAATATTCCTGTGCTATAAGCAAGACATTTGCTTCTTTGTGGATAATGACTTAGAGATGTAAAAGGTTGACTTCACTCAAGGACCCACAGTGAACCCTTGGTTGAGTTGAGACACAGACAGTTCTCTGTGCTTCTTTTGATGGTGTGATTGACATGCTTGTATCTTACACAGTGCATTCTTCCTGTATTCTAGGTTTCTCCTCTTCAGCCCTTCTTGGACCTCCACTGCTAGCTGAACAAAGGCGGTGAATCTTCATCCTGATCCATCAGTCCTTCTGAATCCCATAATGAGCTCACCAGTACAGCCCGGTCAGTCTCCTTGCTTTATACTATGGTAACAGGCTTTAGGTAAAGAATATTTCTTTGTGATACTTCAAGATATGCAATTTAAATAATGGAGGAACATTTTTTCCTGACGAATATTAGTTGATATAATAATACATTTTCAATTTTGCACTGGATAGTTATTTCTCTATTAACCCAGCTTGCTGTCTGGGAAACTAATTTCATTTGTATTGTCTAAGCATTAGGCTTTGATTCTTCTGCTTCTAATATAGCATTCAGATTGAATTTGGTAAAGTTAATAAATATTAAAAATGGTACAGGTATCTAATTTGCACCCTTAATCTTTCTGACCTAATGTGTGTCTGTGTGCTTTCAAATTGTGCATTTGGAAGTCAGTTTCTGGAATGACTCAGCCTCCATCTTTTTGACTCAGGGGAAGGATGTTTTTCCTTCCCACCCTTCTTTTCTGCCACTCCTGTTTCCTATATCCGCATTTAATCATAGTCTTAGCACCTGCTTCCTCCAAGTCCAGGGTGATAGCTGTGGCTTGTGGAGAGCTGTCATCAGCATTGCCAACACTCGTTCCTCCAAGAACAGGGTGACACCTTTGGAACAAATAGATCCAAGAATTGAGAATGATGGAGCAGGGTCAGATATCCCACGCTAGTTACTGACAAATTGTAAAAGAATTTTCTGCTTGGATCATTATGGCACTATTTATTTCTACACATTCTTCACCATATTGATTATCTTTGAGTTACCCAACTCTCTAGGTCAAAGCCAGTGTAGTATTATATCCAGAGCTCATAAAGGAAAGCCATTTGCTAAGATTTTCACTCTCTTGAGTGTTTCACCCATATTAATTCTGCAATTCCACCCTCTCATCAGCCTTTTCTTACATTCCTAACAGCCTCCCAGCTTACATGTAAAATTTGGAATTGGAAATTATAGGAAAATATAATTGTAATTGTTGATTCTAAAGGCTGGAATGAAGGTGTCCCGAGTCTTTTGTCATGGCTGTGATTTATAACTGCATCTCATTAGCTGGTTAAGCAGTTGTAGACTTTACCTAGGCTTCCTACCTCTGAGTCCCTTTGAAGCCAAGTGCCTCTCAAAGTCTAGCATACATTCACACCAGTTGGATAGTTTATTAAAACACACCTTTTCCCCATAGTTTTAGATTTAAGAGGGCTGAGTTGGGACCTAAGAACTGTGATTTTTGTAAGTTCCTGGTGATGATGCTATTGTTGCCTGGAGACCACACTTTGGGAACCACAGATGTAACTCTATACATCTGACCCCCCACTCCCTGCCCTTCCACTCACCTCAGACCCTTGTGGAAGTGCTTGCTGTGAGCATGTTGCTCACTATAGTTCTGGTATAGTATTATCCTCTTTGAGATGAACTTAAAATAATATCTGGATTTTATATATATATATAGATAGAGTTTGAATATATATATATATATATATATATATAGTGTATTTTTATGCAAATTTATTGTTTTGAAATTACATAATTTAAAAGAGCATTTAGAGGGATTGCAAGATGGCTGACTGAGTGGCGGCATGATAAAAGAGCCTCTCTGAGGAAAAAAAAAATAAAAACAACTCAGATGCTGGAATCTGGCAACATGGAGAAAGCCAGACAAAAGGAGAAGAATTCTCACGACTCAGGAAGAAACTGAGGAAAAAGAAAAAGAAAAAAAGAAAGAATAAAAAGAAGAATGGACAGAGGGCCGGAGCTGGGCAAGCCCCGATCGCTGTACTGGCACATCTTAAAGTCAGGTGACTCACGATCGAGCTGAGATCGCTGCCCTGCTGAGAGTGGGGGTTAGTGAGCTCCAGACCCTTGGCTGGAGGAGGCGCTGAGTCAGGGAGTGGAAATAGCCAGTCGAGCTGCACGAACTTTGGTGAGTGATGGGAACTGGATTCCCCAAACCGGGAGGACTGGCTGGGTGACATTTTGGAGTTGGGCAGGGCCCGCTTGAATCAAAAGCCTAGGAAGCATCCGCTGATGACTCCTAGACCAAAGCAGATGGTGGGATCTGCTCGGGAAGGGCCACGCCCCTGGTTGAAACCCAGTAGCCAGGGATGAGGCTTTTCTGGGCCAGTGGCATCCCCAGGGAGCAAACAAACTTGTTGAAGCATAAACTGGTTGACTGGCATAGGGGGAGGAGCTGGCTCTCAGTGTGCAACTTGCAGATCCACAGCAGACTGGGGGGCGGTACTTCCCTAGCAAGTGCGCTGCAGCAAAACAAAAGGCCCAGAGACCTCCACCACCCACCCGTCTGAAGGGAGACAAAAACATGACAAGACAGAGAAAGAGCAAAAGGTCCCCAACTGCGGAACCAGGGAAAGTGAGTCCAACAGAGGTAAATGCAGAGGAGGCTGAGAGCAGCAAACCTGTAATGTCAGAGACAGCCTCATCGGAAATAAAGAAATACATCCATGACCTCATCGTCGAATTTAAACCTGAAATTCTAACTCAGGTGAAGCAAGATATAAGAAGATTAATAAAAGAAGTCCTGGGTAATCCTCAAGTAGACACAAATGAAAGAATAGAGGAACCCAGAGAAAGGAGAGAAGCCTTTGATGAAGAATATAAACAAAACCTAGAATACATGAAACAGATCCAAAGAGAGTATCAGGAAATTAAAAACTCCATTGAAAGCTGGCAAAACCTTTTAACAGAAACTAAAGACAAACTTTCAAAACTTGAAGATAGATTAGCAAAGTATGATCGTGAAAGGAAGGATCTCTTAAAATAACAAGGAACCAGGAAGCAACGATACAAAGGCTAGAAGATGACAAGAGGATTTATAACCTAAGAATAGAATATGTGAATGAAGATGCAGCAACAAATACAAATGAAATAAAAAGTCTATTCACAGAAATAATTAAGGAAAACTTCCCAAACATAGGTAACAGAAGTGAAGTTCAGATAAATGAGGCATACAGAACTCCAGCCAGCTACAACCAAAACAGATCTACACACAGACATATAATAATCAGGATCCCAGAAATCCATCACAAGAACAGAATATTAAAAGTGGTCAGAGAAAAGAAACAGATTACCTATAAAGGAAAAGTCATCAAAATCATAGCAGACTTCTCATTGCAAACCATCACATCAAGAAGAGTTTGGAGCGAAATATTCCAAGCCCTGAAAGAAAATAACCTCCAACCCAGAATGATGTACCCTGCAAAACTGTCTGTCAAAATTAATGGAGAGACAAGATATTTCCACGACAACGAGGAGCTGGGGAAGTTTGTGAGCACCAATCCAACCCTGAAAAGAATACTGAAGGACATTCTAGAGAGAGAGAAGAAAACCAGCAGGGTTCCAGGAATAATGGCAGAAAGGCCTCAAAAAAAGGGGCAGACAGTGGAATGAAGGAGAAAAGTAAACAAATAACAACAGAAAAATAGCATGGCAGAGATAAGATAGAGAAGATTGGTTATATCACTGTTTTATCTTGACTGATTTTATTTGAATCTGGTATGCTTGAGAGTGTCGAGTCTGAGAGTAGGGGCAACTCTCTGAAGATGACAGGATTCAATAGGATACCCATTCTGGTTTGATTGTTATCTGTCTTTGAAGTCCTATAATGTCTCCAATGTTTAGATTTTATTAATAATGTAAAGCAATGCTAAGTTTATATTATATTTGACGATATAGACAATTTTATTGAAAATAACAAGAGACATCATAGTGACTACCGTAGATCACCTAGTGTTGTGTTTTTGTGTGTTCTTTTCATTTCGTGTTTCTCTAGGAATTTGTATTGCTGACTTGTTTTGATTTGTTTCTCCCTCTAATACAAAAAGGCTAGGTATATGTGTAGAGACTTATACATGTGTAGAACTTTTAAGTAGTTTATGAGAATGGATTATAGTTATTGTAAAGAAAAAAAAAGGAAAAGAGAGTATTCTAAAGGATATAACTGCATGTATGTTTGAGTGTGTGGAATTAATAACCATATTGCTAAAGTTTTAGTTGGATGGATGAGCAAAACTGACTGTAGTCTCACTGTTTGGATGTCCACTTTGTGGACTTTACTTTTGTAACTTGAACAACTGCATCTAAGAGGAAAGTATGTAGTTATCAACTAGTGATTTTTTACTGGTTACTATTTTTATTTTTTTTTGTTTTGTTTTGTTTTTGAGATTTTGTATTGTTTCTACACTCTTTCTGTTTCAAAATTTTTTCTTTAAATAAAAAAGTTTTAAAAAAAAAGCAAGAGGAGGAAAAGAAAATGCTCTAAAAGAGATAACTGTATGTATACTTAAGTATGTAGGATTGATAACCATGTTACTAAGTTTTTGTTGGATCGGTGAACAGAACTGTTTGCAGCCTCACTGTTTGAATGTCTACTTTGTATGCTTTAATTTTGTAACTGGAACAACTATATCCAAGAAGACAATATGTAATGTATCAAATAGTGATTTCTTACTGTTTATTTTTTTTTGAAATTCTGTATTGTTTCTACCCTTTTTTCTGTTTTGCTTCCCCCCTCTTTAAATTAAAAAAAAAAGAGCATTTAATTTAGAACCACCATGGTCAAATATTTTTTCTTGTGGTAATGTTTGATAATTAGAGCCTGGTATATCCCCTGCCTCCATAGAATATTGATTTTCTAACATGAAAATGTCCTTTATGGCTGCTATTTTAATGAGAAAGTTCTTGCTAGTCATGATAATTGGTCATTGAGGAGACCGGGAAAAAAGGTGAAAGGTGGATGAGATAACTATGGAGTGAAACTCACTGGACTTTAGGGTCACTAAAATTTTCTTGAGTATTTGTCTTCTTGCACAGAATTCTGCTTGGTTGAGAGCAGAATTTTATAGTGGTCTCAGTTTGCAAGTATGCGTGAATGAAGTTTAAAATTGAGAAATGTCATAGTCAAAGGACCACATGTGTGGGGTCACTTCTGTTTATTGCAAGTAATAAACTGTGATCAGGGCGACTGAAATACACTTTCTTTAAAGGAAAGTATTCTTGGCACAAACATAAAAATTCTTCTGTTGTTATTAGCCTGTGTTTTACAATGTCATATATAAACCTATATATAGGTATATATGTTTTCTCCTGGTGAGGTGTAACTTGATTATTTGACCTAGAAAAAGTATTTTTCTCTACATATTTTCTTTTTGAAAATTCAATTGGTTTTACACAGTCACTATCCATTTATTTTGCTTTTGTTCCATAAATGGCTCCCAGTAGTTATGTACCAGAAAGAACAATAGATTCACTCCAGTAATTCCAGAAGTTCTTTAATAGTTAATGTTACAGGCTGTTCATGTTTGTCTTGAAAATTAGTTCTGGGAGAGTGTGAATTCTTATTGTTTCTGTGCATGGACCCACTCTCAGAAATATTTCCTCCATCCATGTTCAAATGCAGTTGATGATTGCCTTGGTCATGTATTCAGTCAAACAGAAATGCTAGTTTTTATATGTAGAAGTCATTGGTTTTTATTTTAATCTTCTTGCCCCACTAACATTCTAAAGATATTTGGGAGGTATTTTGGGCATTGAGGAGTCTGAATGGAGGGAAGACTGTCTGGATGTGATTGTCAGCTTACTGTTGCAGGAGAGCTAGTCATTCATTGCAAGGTTACTAGGTGTCTATTTAATGCCAGGCTGAATGTTACCCAGTAGGGTCGCAAAGTACTAAAACATAGTTCCTGCTCTACAGACAAAACTATTTAGTGAGAGAGACACACATACTAGTAGTTTTGGGCCATTCAATTTCTTATTTTAATAAATATAGGAACAGAAGTTAACTTCTCTATAAGGGTTTCTAGCTATTTATCTTTTGTCAGGATTTCCAGATCTCAGAAAGAAAGATTTTTGGACTCATCTTAGTGTTTCCTGAATATATTAGGTAGTGAAAAATCACCTGAGGGCTTGTTAAAAATGCAAATTCCTAGACTCCTCCCCTAAAGAATCTTATGGTATAGACATAGAGGCTGTGGAAGTTGCGTGCTAGACACATGCTCTTCACTGTAACTTCAAAACATGCAGAAATGCACTTAACTTGTCCAATAGTACTAATACTTCTCAGGCTGAGACTCTATGAAAACAAGACAGCATTACATTATATTTTAATATAAACCTCTGTCCTATGAGCTAAGATATAATTCAGTTAATTTGCTCTCCCATAACAAATAAATAATAGAGGTAAAGCTGTTGAAACCTAGAGGAGGTAATCATATGTGGGGGAAAATTCCATGGGGCTTATAGCTATTCTCTACCTAGGCTATCCCAGTTTTATGGAGGAAGTAAACCAAAGAGAGTCTTACAGATAGGGTAATTTTTTTTCCTCCAAAGAAATTTGAATCTATTTTTGCAGGGGAGATTTTTAGTATGATTCCAAACTTTTAGAACATGTGATTTGAGCCTAAATACTTATAAAAGTAAGTAAATTGGGCTATGTCAGCCCTAAAATGATTTCAGCATGAGTTCTAATTTTGATAAATCTACTATTCATGTTACAATTTTATTGAAAATACATTCACAAAAATTTTCCAAATATACAATACAGCATACATTATATCTGCTAGAATTGTACAGTGCTATGGCTCTGAAGTCTTCTAGGTAATTTTGTAAGGTAGAGTGGCCAGAACTGGGTTTCAGCATCCTATAACATTCGTTTTTAAAATTCGTTGAGTAAAGGTAGCTCATTTCTCTCCTTTTTTATCCTTGTGGAAACACTGATCACAATTATTATACAATATGAAGTGAGAGAGCCAAGCTATCTATATAACCTAAACTTTTGTAACAAAATTTTGTATTCTATTTATTTTTCTAATATTCTATTCAATTTTTTCTATTGCCAAATCTTGGGGAAAAATTAGTTAAGGGATTTGCCTTCATGCCTCTCTTTTGCTAAATAGCTGAGTTTCTTTATAGAGATGTAGGATAGGATTAACTAATGATCAAAATTTTTTGAAATATAAATTGTTATGTTATGGAAATGCTAAGTAGTAGAAACAATTTGAGGGCAAACATTAATAAAAGCTTCACGGCAAG
Organism: Hydrochoerus hydrochaeris; assembly: GCA_004027455.1. Lineage (NCBI taxonomy): Eukaryota > Metazoa > Chordata > Mammalia > Rodentia > Hydrochaeridae > Hydrochoerus > Hydrochoerus hydrochaeris. Next base: position 103,696 of record PVLA01005361.1, read on the forward strand.
CATTTTAAAAGAGAACTAATAAAAGCTTCATGGTTCAATTAATACAACACAACATTGGGTTTTCTGGAAGCATATGGGACCCAGAAGACCTGCCCTTGTTTTTAAAATTTACAAACTCTTAATGATTCACCATTTTGACTCCAGTGCATTACCCACTGTGGTGCCATTTAGCCATTAAGTAGGAAACTAAAACCAGGACAAAGCTACCAACAAATAGCATAATGTCCAAGAGGGTATTTTTTCTTCAGTTTGTTTATGAGTATGTTACCACAAAGTGAAGGTGAAATGAGATGGAGTCATAGGACAAATCAAGTAGGTTATGGCTACTCCAGAGGAATGTGGTCACTTGGCTTTATAATGAAATATAGGTCAAGTCTTATCATAAACTCTGCATAATGTAACATTTTCAAACTCCTGGCCAATTACCTATTTCAAATAGTACTCAAGGAGAGTGTTGCAACATAATGAAATAAACTGGTCCCTTAAAGTTTAACAGAATTTGATCATGGATGGGAAACATTGCATGTTAAATTTATTAGGTATTGTTTTAAGGATTTTTCTACTCTAACTTCTACTTTAAGTGGTTCTTTCACTCCTTGTAAGTCTAAATTTTTCAATCTGATATTCAAGTTGGAAATATAAACTTTAGAAGACATTTTATTCATTCATCAGTTTCTGTATAAATCATATAAATTTATCTGAAATTATAACTGCATATATCCTGAGGAAGAGGTATTTTCAACTTAATATTCATAGTTCTTTGATTGCTTTTTATTCCATATTGTGGTCATGTTTTTAAATACTTTCACAGTTTTAAATATTATGTCAAAAATCTTGACCAAATATACCATGGTTGACAAGTGGATGTTTTACACTGATATGTGCATGAATACAATTATAAAACAATGCCAGAACCGGGCGTGGTGGCTCATGCCTGTAATCCCAGCACTCGGGAGGCTGAGGCAGGAGGATTGTTGCAAGTTCGAGACCAGCCTGTGCTACAAAGTGACTCAAGGCCAGCATGAACTGCATAGCAAGACCTTATCTCAAAAAGAAAAAAAAAAGACAAAAAACAAACAAACAAACAAAAAACAATGCTAGGCTATATATTTTCTGAAGCTTCATGAACAAGGTCTTGGATCTCTGTAAAATGTACGTGGACAGATATATATATATATATATATATATATATATATATATAATTATATAGAACATTTACTGAGTTTTTAAGTCTTTTGTAATGTTTAGAGTTTACTCTTCAGAGTTCTGTAACTGTGTGTATATGTGTGGGGTATCACTTATATTTGTATTGCAATACTGTATTAACCTGAAGGGAATACAATGTAATCTGCATTTACCACTAAATAACTTCAAACTGTTTTGCTTCCTGTAGTTTTCTACATACTTATCTGTTACATTTTATAAATTTTAATACATACCTGTATCCACATTTATGATGTACTGACTAATTTATTGCAGGACTAGAAAACTAAACCTGTTAAATTTTATTGTTAGTAAGACAATAACATAATTGTCTAAGGGAACACAAATGTCTCTTATATGAACAAAATGCATATGTTTGTATTTTCTAACATTTGTAATTACATTTTATCTGTTTTTTTCCTTCTTTGATGTCTTGGTTGTTTTTGTCTGTACTGTAAACATTTACAACATTGTGAGTTTCCAATGGGTAAGACAGTGCTATGGTTTTGATTTTTTTTTTTTTTTTTGTACTGAGGATTGAACTCATGGCCTTGTGCTTGCCAAGCAGGCACTTATGCCACTGAGCTAAACCCCTGGCTATCATTTTGATTTTTGCTGTGCTTGCCTTTGCAAATTATGATCAATAAGTTTTATAATTCATGCTTAAGCTTGTTGATTTGTATTGCTTTGGAGTTAATGTCCCTAATGAAAAACTCTTGACTAAACTATTAGTGTTTGGTTTTAAAACCTTGTATCAATTCCTAGGAATGGAGAAACTCTGAGGTAGTCTATGAAATTGTTTTAAATATTTGCTAATGTTTTGCATTTGATTATATAGGACTCTTAGCTCTTAATGTAGATGGCTTTTCTTCAGATATTGTTGCATAATTAACCTTCCCCCATATTCTTAACTTTCAAGACTACTACCTCTTTATATTAGTGTTGTAGTTCCAGTGGAAACTGTTTTTGGTGAGCTTGGGGTTTTCCTTTGGTGTTGGACTTGCCCTCACAATTTCATTCTCTATGGAATCAGAACTATCTGTGGGAAAAAATATAATCATAATGGTTTGTATGTGGGTAGTTACCTTTTTAACTTTCACTCTGAGAATAAGTTGTCCTTCATAAAGAAAGTTGAAATGACAAATTATTAAGAAAAAGTATTTGTAAGTATTGGATTCTTGAGGAATTTTATTAAGTGTGCTTAATAAAAATTGGTGACACCTTGCAGGTTTACTGTTAGTAGAAAGCTACTTTATTTCACCTGCGTTCTTCTGATCTTGAGTTTTATAGTGCTTCCCAGAGAGCTAAGACTGCTGTCCCAAAAGGAAAAGCTGGGGTTTTATCTTGAACCCTTCTTTGTCAGATCAGTTTACCCAGTGGATTCATGGACATGAATGTTGCAGGATATGTTACTTTCCTTTAGTGCATGCAACCTGTTGAACTAAATGATTACCGTGGTGACTGTGAAACACTTTTCCAAAAGTCTTATGTCTTCTCCTTATATATTGTGTCAAGCATATTGTGATTAGGTGTATTTTAAAAATTTTACTGTTTTATTGGTACATGTTTGCTGTGCATAATGATTACAGTTATAGAGGGAAGTTCATGGTGTACATAATACATCTTAATTGTTTTTTCCTCTCTCTTTTTTCTTTTTTATCCCTTACCTTTCTCCTCCATCCCTGTTTCTTTCAAATGCTGCTCCCCCTTCCCATTTGAAAAAGATCTATTTTCGTCACTTTTTTCCATACCATTCCCTCTTCTAACTCTGGCCCACTCCATCTCCTATTCTTTGATTCATTTGAAAAAAAAAAACTTCCTACTTCCTCTTTATCTTCTACTTTGCTCTCTGTTCTTCTCCCTTCCATATATTCTCATGTAAAAGAAACCATACAATATTTCAACTTGTGTGTTTGACATATTTCACTCAACGTTATGGACTCCATGTACTCTGTCATGAAGAAAGATAAACTTGAGGCATTCATAGGTAAATGGGTGCAATTTTTTTTGTTTTTTGTTTTGGTATCAGGGATTGAACTCATGATCTGGCCCTCACCAGGCAGGTGGTTATTCTGCCGAGCTAAATCCCCAGCCCCCCTGGATGCAATTTAGATATACCTATTTTTAAAAAGTACTTGAAGAAAAATTTATGATGATGAAAATTCTTTTTGACATTTCTCTTTGTGACTAATGTCGGTGTTTTTTTTTTTTTTTTTTTTTTTTTTTTTGCGGTACCAGGGATTGAACTCACAACCTTGCACTTGCCAGGCAGACACTTATGCCACTGAGCTAAATCCCCAATGTCTGTATTATTATGCTTTATACTTTAATGAATGAGGCTTCAGCATATTTTAGTTTGACTTTATGGTTTATATGAAAAGTTAAACTGAAAAACATATTTTAAAAGGTCATAGGATTTCTATGAAAGGCCCTAGAAATTAATAGAAAAATTCAGGAAGGTAACTATAGAAAGAAGGAAAATAATGCATATGAATTGTGATAGGTAATAAGTGCTGTTGAATCTACAGATTTCAATAAAATATGTCAAAGCAAAGTTCATTTTCCTTTCTGTTGGGGGAAACTGATAGTCTGCCTACCCATCTGCCTTCCTACCTTCCTCAGTTTTTTTATTTTTCTCTTATCCTGCCTAACTCTAAGTAGGATTTGGGGTCTATGTCATAAACTTGATAAAATGAAATATGTGAGGAGAAAGGGAAATAAAGGAAAGGTAATTGGATAAGGTAAATACTCTTAGTGCCTACACTTAAAGTTAGTGGAGAGAGTAGATCCGCCTCTGAACTTCAAGGTAATATGTCTTGCACCTAAATTGGATCCAGTCATTCCTGAGTCTAAGGACTGTGTGTGTGTGTGCTATGATCTGTGTCTCTTCCTTTTTCTCCTCTCTGTTCTTGCCATGTGGAGCTGAGTAGCTTTCCCTGGTTCCACTTAGCTGCCCACAGACCTTCCAGTGCCCCTTTCTCCCTGTGGGCAATGCTTTGTTCACTTCTCCTTCAAGACCCAGCTCTGGCTTCTTTCTTCTGTGAAGCTTCTATGTAACTCTTCTGATGTTTACTGCCCATCAGCTCTGGAACTGGTCCGGTGCTGGGGGCTGTCTTCTTGATTAGACAGGGCCGTTTGAAGGTAAGGGACATCTTCCTAGAATCCTTTTGGGGGGAGGATCGAGAGTGACTCAATTGGCACTTTTATTCACGATTCCTTCCTTAGTTGAGTAATACACCAACTAGGAAGTTAAAGTAACCATGTAAGTGCAGAACTAAAGATCCTTTGGGAGGTGCTGGTGATAGTGGCCCTGGTGTCAGGGGAGGGAGGGGCCAGAGGAAAATGCCTGAGCAGAATCAAGCTGCTTCATCTTGTGGTGAGTCACATCCCTTCCTTTGGTTTCTTATTTGTTCATTTTTTGACTGTCGGGTTTTTTTCCACACCCTGTGTATAACAGCTCTGAGATATTCTTTAGACTATGCAGTACTACTCATTGGGGGTGTTTTTGAAGTGTTTGAAGTGTTTTTGTTTGCTTGCTTTTTCTCCAAGGTGACTTGTTTATGCCATCAAAAATAAACATATTAATGAAGTCGTCAATGTTTACAAAGCTAGTGATGCTTATACCAAGTTCCTTCTCTGTGGGGAAGTCATCCAGTTTGGGTGTTCTTTATCTAGGACAGTGATAGAAGCCAACCTGTCACACCTTCCGTTGCTGTAACTTAAACTTACCCCCATTCCAACACTTGCAAGCCACCTCCCTCCCTGTAACAAATGCACACTGTAGTTAGAGGGTGAGAGGAAGGGGTAAAAGCATTGGAGTTGTGGCGAAATAGGAAGTTATTTTGTTATTGTAGAATCTATTGGCCTCATATTCTTTAAACTTTTAAAAATTGATTTTTTGTTTTCTGTATAAATAGCAATTTTCTTAGATTTTTGAGGATCTTCAGTAAGATATATAAAAAGAAAACATCTGTTATAAAATTGGTAACTTTTTAATCTATTTTAAAAATTCCTCTTATGTACAATGATGAACTTGTAGACACAAATACAATAACCGAACTCTTCGTAAAGATAAACTTAGCAACTAAAACTTTCTATGCTTCTCTACTAAAAGTGTGTTTTTTGCTCCATTACTCAGCAGAGTTGGAGAAAGCAACCTCTTGATTTGGAATATATGTAATAAAATGGGGTTCCTTTTATATCTGCTCAGAAAGTTCATTTTTCTAAACACAGTGGAAATAATAGATAAAGAGCAGGCAGGTACTTGGTGTCTTTTAGAGCTCTGGGGAACCTCTCTGGGTAGGCTTTTGTTTGTCACACACCAACAAATCTGTCTCACCCTGAATGATGCAATGCCACAGCCTCCTGTGGTATAATATCCACTGACGATAATGCCACAACCCATTAATTGATCACAAACTCCCTGAATCTATAGGGACTTGCCCCAGTCTAAATGAGTGACTTAATTCTTAGACTACAAGGGAAACCCAGTGTCCTGAGGGGATAGTGACATGTTAAGACTAGATTGTTTATTTTTCTTGTTATAACAGCAAGATCATTAAGAAAATGCTTGCATCCTATTGTGATTATATGTTCTTAACCAGTGTATAAAATGAAGAGGTTTTGACTTTTTTTTTTTGCTTTTGCTCTTCTTACATTCCTTACCATTTTCAACTTGCCACCCCTAACAATCCTGCACTCATTGGGTCTAAATAAACCCCTATATCTTTGTTATCACATCTATTTATCTATTACTGAAAAATGATAGCAGTGTGTATTTAGAGCTATTCATGTAAGCCCAAAGTCTTAAATGCAAGCTCTGAGGCACTTGTCATCTACTTGTTACTCGCTAAATCTCCTTTTGTCCCAGTTTCCTCATTTGGAAAATATGTCATGAAATGTTAGCCCATAAAAGGTATAATTATAAAACAGATAGCAAAGTTTCAAGTGTTCGTTTAGAATTGCTACACTTAAACTTACGTTTTTTCTCTCTTCCCTGTGACCTACGACTGTTCTTTAGTGAATGTAACTACAAAAGCTGATGTCTGTAAGCCTTTCTACGCTGATGAGCTTGATGTTTAAAACCATCATTTACTTTTTCTATGGTGATGTTCATTTTTGCCTGTTTCAATGTTTGTTCACTTTTGAGCAAATAGAATCATGCCATCCCTCTTTTCTTCTAATTATATGCCATCCCTGTGCTCTAGCTCTCCTCTCACTGGGAGAGACTTACTCACCTTGTTTCACCTTTTTGGTGTGTTTTTGTGTTTTTTTTGTTGTGCTGGCATTTTTTAGGTGAGCATTTTCTCTCTGTTCACATCTGTGTTTTTGTATTGATTACATACATAGCCTGATGAAAATATTTGCTCCAAGTGTCTTTCTGGGTCTTAGAAATTTTGTGTTGCCATTTTTATTAAATGATTTTTTGGTCAATTTTTTTGATATATCAGGTATGTCACTGATACAATTGGTGAGTATGAGGTGTTTACCTTTTTGCAAAGTTTCCATCTTGTGGACATAGAACAAGTTGTGTCTGGTACCAAGATTTAGAGTCACAGAACTCTGTGGACTCCTTAGTGTGTAGCAGGCTGCATAGTAAAATGGGGAGAGCAGGAATACCAGAGAAGCCAGGAAATCACCATTAGAAACCAGGTCTGCCAATATTTGACTCGGGACTTTGAATAAATTACCTTATCTTGCTGGATATCAGTTTTCTATCTTGTGTTACTTTCCTGTGGATTCTGTAACAAACTTGGCAGCTTAAAACAAGAGAAGTTTATTCTTTTATAATTCAAAGGCAGTTCAACAGGGTGGAAATCAAGGTATCAGCAGAGCTATGTTCTCTATAGAACAGCAGAGGAGAGAGTCCATTCCTTTGTCTCTTAAGTCTTCTGGTGGCTTCTAGCATTTTTCAGTGTGTAGCTGTATTGCTCTGGTCCTTGATGATGTGGTCACACTGCCTTCTCCTCCCCATGTGTGTAAGAGCTCCCTCTGCCTCCCTCCTGGATAATGCAGAACAATCACCTGGACTTTACATCTTTACTCACATCTGTGAAGTTTTTGCCATTTGGGGGAGAATTCACTGGGTTGAGGGATGATGTGGTGGGTGTCTCTCAAAGATCACTGTTTAGCTACCAAAAATGTGAAAGTGTTGTTAGCTTGTTATTTCTGTTTATACATTTAAGATTCATTTCATTCATTCATTCATCAAACTTTTATTTCATGCCTGCTATGTACCAGACACTGTGTAATCTATCAATAATAATCTACTGACTATGCCTTTATTCAATTCTTTATGTTACCAGTGAGATAATAGTTTAGATTGAATGCTGAGATCAAGGTGAGAGACAGCCCAATCTGTACCATTTGGATTAGTTTTCTGTATGTCTCCTTTTGTATAATTCTAAAGCAAAACCATCATTGGCCTTAGTACTCTGTAGGGGTTATGTAAAGCCTGTGGACTACAAGGTGTTTTGCAAGGGCATGTGTGTGGGGGAAGCACACGTCAATTTAAATCTCATTCAGAATGTATTGGATAGAAAAATAGACCATAAACCCTGATTCTCAAATAATTTTTAATCTTACACAGTTTCTCTCAATTCTGGATGTCTATCAGGATGAGTATCAGAGCTTTAAAAATGACCTATGCCTGTCTCACTTTGTCCACACCTCTGAGCCAGGATCCTGTTTTTAAAGCTCATCAGGAGTTTCTTACACTCTTCTAGTATTGAACCCAGAAAGGTTTATTAGTAGTTGTACATTTATATGCAAGACAGAATGCCATAAATTCTGTTAAATGTATATAGAAACAAAATAATCTGGATCATCAGAGGATGAACTCATACATGGCTCAAGGGAAATTTAGAGAAGGAAGTATTTGAAATGTCCTTGATGGATATGTTAGATTTCAACAGGCCTCAGGTGGCGGGGGTGGGGGAGAGAAAAATCCAGAGATCTGAAGTTGATTGGCAGCAAGGACCAAGGCCCAAACTGAAGGATCAATTTTCCTTTTTCTGTGACTTTCTAGCCCAGAACCCTGCAGAGTTTGAGAATTCTAAATTTAAACCTGGCCTTCTAGGTTGTTATGGAGGTATGGAGAATACCTTTTATTTAATAGCTGTTGGTTGTTAAAAAATTTTATGACTGGGTGTGGTGGCACACTCCTGTAGTCACAGAATTTGGGAGACTGAGGAGAGGAGGATTGTGCCAAGTTCGAGGCCAACCTTGGCTAATAGTGAGTTCAAGGCCATCCTGAACTGTGTAGCAAGGCCTTTTCTCAAAAAAAAAAAAAAAAAAGTTAGAAGCATAGTAGCTGGGCTTCCATTTATAATCTTGCTATATGTCCTATGCACACTAGAATCAGGCTTCAGTGACAAATAAAAATAAAAAGGAAGGTTTTACAACATTTTAAAAGAGGAGTAGGTAGGATATGGTGACTGACAGAAGACAGAGAAACAGTGGAAAGTAACAAAGGTAATTGGCAAATTCAAGAATAACAATAGAACGAGTGGGAGAGATATTAATCCAAAAGCTAGTTTTATTTCATTTTTTCATAAGTAGGTAAGAGGCTTTTCCACTTTGTTTTCTTCACATCATTAAATTGGGTACATAACCCTTCAGGTGGTACTAGTCTGTACTCATTTTTCAGATGGAGAAATTGAGACCTTGAGAGATTGATTATCTTCCTCTAACAAGATCTGAGAATAAATTGAGTGGAACTGGTAACATTTAGATCCAGGGACCTGATTCTAGAGATTTTGTTGTTTGCCACAGTTTTGTTAGTTGCCAGGAGGCTAACTTGAGAGTAAAGTGGAGGAAGAGGTATAGGACCCCAAGATAAAAGTGTAAGAAGCATCAGACAGAAGTTTAAGAGAGATCAAGGTGAAAGCATCAAGTCAGCGAGCATCCCCTTCTCAGAAGACGGGAGGGGAAGAGGAGAGGTACCAGGACTGAATCTCACTGAAATATGCCAGGCAGGCTCCCAGTACTCTTCATAGGTACCACAGGACACAGTGACACAGGACACATGAAGACAGTTTCTTGAATATTTAAATAAACACATGAACCAATCTCTCAATTCTAAATTTTCCTGTGTTTAACATTGTACATAGTTAATACTTACAATGGATTCAAAGAGATGAGTGGAAATCATTTTTTTAACTTCTGATTCTTGTATATGTGAACCTGATTCAGTTTCAAATTCTTAGGGCTTTTCTTGGGCTCCACTTTTACACCTTATGCTATTTCCCCCATCATATAAGGATTGATTTTGGAGAGATTGTGCTAGCATAAGGAGATCAGCAGGACTGTTCTTGTCATTTAAAACAATCTGTGAACTATGATAGTGAGGTGACAACACATACATTATGAGGTGTCTTGGCTATTGAGTGGCTTTCTCCACTCTGTCCTCTGACAGTGCCTAGAAATATTTCATTTTGCTGCTCTCCTAAGGGTAGGTATAAAATGAAACTACTAAATAACCTAAGAAATAAAATTATTGCTTATAAAATATATAAATCATATTTTTTGTTACATAGCCTGTTATTATATATAGCCAGATAAGTTTTGCAGGCTTGTCTTATCTTAATCTCACTCTTTCTCAATCAGAATCCTGCATGTTTGTGTGAAGGTTTTAGGGTATTGAATAAAAAGAACTACGTATTAGCTGCATGATTCTGTCAGACATTTTAGTGTTATATTTTCTGTGCTGTTTTCCCCAGAATCACGTTTCTCATTGAACTTCAACTATTACAAGATTAGCATTGACCTTAAATTCTTAAACACTGAGGTGTTCACTTTATTCTGTATCTAGCAAATTGTATTTTTGTAGTAATATACTTAAGTTTCTCTGTGCAATGTGAATTTATGTCACCTAACTTTCATAGGAAAATTAATGAATAGTAATCTCATAAAAGTATTTGATTAGAATCAAGGGAAATCAAACTACCTTGCTATAAAAGGTCAAAATTCTTTTTCAGAGCAAGTGATTTTTATGGTTAGAGCAAAGCAACTTTATTTATAGATAACAATCAACATGGCAAAAAGCCTATCATTTGTTATTTGAAAGGTATCAGGGAAGTTAGTGGCTTTCAGTTTGGGCTATGATTAAAATCACCTTAGAGAACTTGAGACCAAAAAGGATCACATCTGACTAGGTCCCCCATTCCAGGGATGGTGAGGCAGTCTGACTTGCATGAGGCATGGGCATGGGTATTCTTTACATTGGGGGGCAGGTAGAAATAGACCTGTAGCTGAGATTCAGTGATCTTGAATATCAGAAAATAAGTGAGTTTAGAAAGACAGAAAAAAGACTTTCTTAAAAACATAAATATGTACTCCAGTGTATCCTTATAACAGTTAATAGCTAAATGAGGTTAATTTGTCTTCTTTCAAAAAAGAACTGTTTATTTTTCACAACTAATTAGATAATATTTTCTCTGTTATAAAGGATATGTCATCTCCTAAATGGTGACAATTTTATGTTTGTTTATTTTATGCTGGTCTTTTTTGCTGCTTTAATGCTTCCTTTAATAAGTAGTTCTCAGCATTGGTTACAGCTTGTAATCGTCTTGGAAGTTTAAGGGCTGCCTATACCTATGCCTCGCAGAGGTCAGACTACATCAGATCAGTCCACAGTTGCACATCTACTTAGGCAGTGAGCTACAATGTCAATTGAAACAGTCTAACACCATGGACAGTGGTAACAACCTAGTGGTGACTCCCTATGAAGGCAACTTTTCCTGTTTAGCTAAGGCTGGAAATTAAAGCTTGTGTCTTCTTTATAGAAAAGCTCTCCAAAAAGACAATACTCAGACTTTTGATTGACAGACTTTTCTGTTGAAGCTATAAAGGGACAGGTGACCTCCAAGCCTCAGCATTGGCCACTTGCACTGGACTGCTGGGAAGGTGGTTGTTGGCTGGTGAGGGTTTGGTGGTAAGGAAGGAGCATTACTCTCAAAACTTCCCACAACTCCTAAGACTCTGCCCTTCTGATTACTTCCACATTGCAAGGAAAACTTGGGGTGGGAGCAAAAGGGAAGAGCGCTCTTTTGGATGAAGTTGAGTGAGTTTGATGAGTGATGTATTAGGAATATCAGTAAATTTGTATACAAAAGACCTTAATTAACTTCTTGGCTCTGCCATTCACACCCCAAAAGTTGCTCAGTTTTTTTTTTCCTTTTATTTTTTTAGAAATTTTATTTAAAGAGAAAAAGCAAAACAGAAAAAAGGGTAGAAACAATACAGAATTTCAAAAAACATAAACAGTAAGAAATCACTAGTTGATAAATTGCATATTGTCTTCCTACATATAGTTGTTCAAGTTATAAAATCAGAGCATGCAAAGAGGACATTCAAAGAGTGAGGCTGCAAACAGTTCTGTTCAGCGATCCAACAAAAACTTAACAACATGGTTATCAATCCTGCACACTTAAGTATACATGCAGTTATATCCTTTAGAGCACTTTCTTTTCCTCATTTTGCTTTTTAAGTCCATTATCTGTTTAGTTATATCATGTTTCAGCTTGCTCAGTACCTTACTGATCTGTTGTTATTTACTTTTTACTTTTTTAATTTGTTATTTCATTCATTTATTTATTTATTTATTTATTTTATTTTGAAGGTAGTAAAATACAGCAGAACAAGACAGAACAAAGCCAATTGAGACAGTGTAGTGAAATTGGTACAGAACTTCACCGCAGGTTACCGCGATAACAATAATAGGTACAATAGTATATCTTGTTTTCTTCACAATAGCTGTTTTTTCAATCAGGTACAGCAAAATCAAAGGAAATATTGAACTTATAAAAACAGAATATTGAATAGAACAATACCATTAATCAGAACAGAGTAAAACAGTGATAAAAATATTTGCCTTCAAAGAGATGATAGAAGGAAATACCCCTTATTTGCTATATTGCATATAGTCAAACTTGCAAGAGATGCTCAGATATCTGGCTCCCACTTACTAATGGTGGGGGGGATGGATGTTTGATTCTTAGCCCACTCACATCCACTTACCAGAGTGGCGAGCTGGCTGCTTGTTTTCCCAGCACCCCAAGTTCTAACGGCGCGAATCTCAGGCAACGCTGATATGGTTCTCGCCCTGGGGTGACTGCGGCTTACAAGGCACAGCCACTTACCAGTTGCTCAGTTTTTCTCACTCTTAATTTCTTATCTTTAAAATAGAAATGATGATGTAGTAGCTGAATTCCTTACCTCAAAGAACTGAAGTCCTAAATAAGATAATATGCCACAAAAACTAAAAAGTATGTATTTAAAAAAAATCTTAATGAAGCAGATTTTTGTTTTCTAGGTAGAATGCTTTATCCTTTTAGCATGCAGAATAAAAAACATAACATTTGCCCTTCAATTCCACTTGAGTTCGATGCCCCCTCTACACCAACTTGATTTTTACCTGCTCTAATGTTCAAAATTTGTGGGCATATAAGTGGCCTCCAGGTGCACCAATTACTGCCTGATGGACAACTCTGGTGATCTCCTGGTTTTCAGTAGATTTTTAACAGCAGCAAAGTAGTACAATACATTAATTCAACAAATCTGCACTGGCTGCCTACTATATATCTGGAATGGTTTTATGGCACTGAGGAAAAATAAGTGCAGATAAAAGTAGGGACCAATAGGGCCGGGAGTTAGCTCAGCGGCACAAGCATATATATATATATATTTGGACAAATGAAACTTTTTAAAGCACACATGATGGCTCTAGTGTGACATATAGCCTATTTAATCTTCATAGCAACTCTTTGCTGCATGAATTGTTACCATTCCTTATAATTGAGTGTACTGAGGGTCATGCCCAGCACCTCCTAGCAAGGAAAAATTGGATTGAAAATCCAGGTACCTCTTTCAACACTGTTTTTTTTTTCTTCTTTTCATGATTTATTCATTTACTTGGCTCAGTCTGGTCATTCTGACTTTCTCCTTTCTATAATATCATAGACGTTTTCTTAGCCACCCTTGCCTGAAACAATGACACCATTTTCAGAACTTATACTCAGCTTTCCTCATCATCATCGGTTTGAGCCTTGATCAACTTTGCCTCCCATTGTTTGTTGCCAGCCTTTAGCACTCATGACTTCTTGTCATAAGTTTCCAAGGAATCTCTGGTTTTTGAGTCTCCTCCTTTCAGTTGATCCATACAGTGCTGCTTTATGTTCTTACTAAAGCACATGGCAATCATGGTCTTTCCCCATGCCCTTCATGGCTTGTCAGGGTGTGCTATACTTGTCAGTACTCGTGATGCATTTGTAGCATCTGGAGAGGGGAGCAAACCCCATTTTCAGCCTTCTCCCTTGGTGTGCTCCTTCCTGTGCATGAAGGTGGTGCTTTCCCGGCCTGTGTGATAATGATCACTCAGGGCTCATTTGAATTCACATTCCCATGTCCCACTTGAACTGAGAGCCTGGATCATCAGAGGTTTACCATGCTTTCAAGGCAGGGTGAGCCTGGTAGTCCCCCCAAAGACTCAGGGTTGTGACCATCCTGGCTCCCTTTTTAGTACTATGTGCTGAGGAAATTAGCCAGTGCCACCTAACATGATGGTTCCTAGTCACACCTGAGTCCTGTTGCCACCATTTCTCACATATCCGGGTCTGAGGTACAGACCAAGTGACCCAAGCCATAAAGACGCCTTACAGTGAATCACAGAAGAGGTGGTTTTCTCATGTTTGGGTAAGCGTGAAATATCTTTATGTGAGAGCACTGTGTGAAATATGTGAGGAGTTAAACCTGTGAATAAATGTTTAGCTCATTCATGAACTGTCTGATTTTGAATTTGTGTATGTGTGTATATATTTAAAACTTAATATCCATAGATGTACCTAAGTGAGTATGGGCATGTCTGTATATGTATATGCATATAGATATGTATAGTTTACCTTACCCCCCAAATATATACTGGATTATTTATAAAAAGACCCCCAATATTGCTAGTAAAGGACATAATAAAAATATTATAATAAAAGAGGAAAATAATGATGTGAAAGTAACATGGAATGGCAACATTTTTCTGTAAATTTTCTACATAGTCATTAAATTGCTGTTAAATAATACATTGAAATAAAGATCACTACTGAATTTTTCTTTTGCCCTTCTCAATTTGTACTACTGATGAGTAAAATTACTTAGATTTAAAAATCTCTACTATTATCACACTACATGTTTACATATATTTTTCTTCTCAGGAATTCGTGTTCCCCCCCTAGTTCCTTTAAAATATATTACATTTTTATGAATGGAAAGTTTAAGAAACTGTGATTGAAGTAGTAGTATGTAATTGATTTGTTTCTTAAAACGAGAAATATAGATCCTTTGGCTATTGTACAAATTAGGCTTAGAAGCATGTATTGCTAGTTTATAAATTGGAGTGCAAGGAAATAATTTTAAAACTCCTAAGTAAAATCAATATTTAACATTTTGCATATGACCAAGTACTGTGAACGTTAATTCATTCCTTCCTGCAACATTCATCCATCCATCCATGCATCTCTCATGAAAACAAATGTGTGTAATGTAAGAACAGATATAGATCCTTAAAATTTTACTATAGTCTTGATATTCACTCAGTATTGATGATTTTTCTTGAAAGCTGTTATCTGCATCACCATGCTAGGTTGATTCATCAACAGTAAATTTTTTCCATGTTGACTTAGTGTTTTAAATACTACATCATATAATTCAATATCATAAAATATTTTTTGACAGAGTCCATCTGGGTTTGGCTGTGGAATGAGTGGTTGCACAACCTCTCCAGGTAGAATGCTTTATTTTTCCAAGGGGTGCAGGATTATCTGCCTGTGATGCTTAAGTGGAACCCAGCCTGCTGCACTGTGCTACCATGCAGGCCTCCGTCACCTCAGCCAGTGCTGAGGTTGTCTCTGCTGCCTGTGGGGCACCTACACCTGGACTATACTTTTTTTAGTATCCTGAGGAGAGGCAGTACGAGGGCCTCTGGTCACCCTTGGTTACCGTTATCCTGTTGTGGTGGAAAGAAGGTGGAGTTTGAAGATGTGTAGGCTCAGTCTACTCAAGTCCAGTTTTTATTTCTTATCTGATCTTGGACACAGTACCATCCTTAACATTTGTGAAATGTGGAGCATATTACCTACCTCTCAGGTTGCATCCACTGTCAAAAGTTCACTCTTTTGTCACCAGTAAATATTTTCCCAGCACCATTAAATGATAGCATTTTCAGAACTGCAGATATCAAATTATTTGTGCCTATTTCTTACCTGTTCATTTCCTTTGCTACATTTATTAGTAACACCTGAGCACAAGAGCTATAATTTGCATTTTTAAGAACATAAATATCAATTGTGCTACCTGATATGTAGGATTCAATAAATAACTGTTGAATTTAGGAAATAGACTGATTAGTCAGATGCTGGGTATATAGCTTCCATGGTAGGGTGCTTGATGAGAAGGGAAGACAGTGTAATGTAGATTCCACTATGCAATTGTGTGTAACATAGATTAGAAACTCTGTCATTCACTAGCCACGTGTGTAAAGGAAAGTTACTTAACTTGACCAGGCTCCATTCATTCATCAAATAATCCTTGCAGACCTAGTAAGCAGTAGATGAATGTATGTAATGAAACAAAACTTGAAAATTTTCCGAGTAGTTTTGTCATCTTGTGCCATCATTTATGTATGTTTATGCTGTTTTTGAATTCTTGAAAGAGTGATTTTTTACACTAAGCCAGAGAACTCTTTTAGAATATCATTCTTTGTTTCAAACGTTATTTCCTTGTGGCAGGAAGCGATAAAAACACAGGGCACAGCCAGCCAGTGACTGAAGAGGAAGTTAATGGTGTTTGTTTTTCCTCCAGAATTAGTAGTCGAAAATTAAAAATAAAGACATGATTTGCCAAATTTGTAAAATACAGAGAATGCTTCGACTAGAGGATTATAATGGACTTAATTTTTTGGACATTTTTATTTCTTTGATATTTATGTATTGAAGCATTAATGTTTACAACTTTGAGGCTTTCCATTTTTGTTTTATAAGGTGTAGTAATTAAAAGATCCAAATGCCATTAAATGTGGAATTTACTTCTTCTTTACTTTGAAAACTTGGAAGCCAAGAGAACTTTTAGAGTCAAGTGCTTTGAGATTGTTGACAAATACAAGTGATTTCATGAGGATTCCATGTCAAAATTGTATTGCTTTTGAGGAGATAGTGTTTTAGGTGGATTTTAAACCATAAAGGGAAACAGTAAACAAGCCCTACCACTAACAATGTGATGAAAACAAAACCAAACAGAAGCCAAGTAGTCACTGGAAATAACTTGACTCAAAACCCAGCACATTTTTCACCATTTTTCACCGTGGAAATGAGGTAGGGGTGCCATGCTAGAAGGCACAGGTTAAGAAAGTCTATGAAAATGACAATCAATGCTATTTTGGAAAATTAGAATTTTTTTTTATCTCAGGGAACAATTTCTAGGAAGGGAGACTACAACTTCTTTGAAATGTCTTTCATTTAATTAAAATCTAGATTTCTGTCATTTGTTGCTACTGTATAATGTCATTCTAAATTTTGCTTAGCTTTTGCCTGGTGGTTTATAAAAATACAAATGTACTCTGTTATGGGTAAATAGAGTTCTTTTGTTTGACTTTTTAATGCAGCATCCTTAGTGCACACTTCTATTGTCACATTCAGTGTGTATCCTGAGAAGATCACATTTAAAGCCCATTGAGAGGAAAACATCATGGGTATTTACTGTGAGGAGGAAGGGAAAACAGATCTGTCATTCTTGTCATTTCACTCAGGAATCAGCTTTGGAAAGGCTGTGAGGAAGTAGTATTTGGGAGTGGTAGATATTTTTAGATTGACTTTCTGTAAAATTATGATTTTTTTTTAATGAACTGGAAAGAAATCATCCAGTCCAGGATTTTTTAAATTGCATGTCATGAACTATTAATGGTCATAAAATCAGCTTAGTAGGTTTCTATTAAAGAAATAGAGTAGATTATAATACACCATACTAAAGTGTACATACTGTGTAAGATTGTTAATTTATGAAGCTGATGTTTGAATTTTTATAGATAAGTCTGTCTCTGTATATGGATACATACACTATGTTTAACATGAAGTACATTTTTCAGCGTGAACAGTATTTGAAAAAGCTGAAAGCTGGTGAATGTTTTTCCCATTTTACAGATAGGGAAACTAAACAAAGCTAATTGTCAGTTTATTTGCATGTTTCTCTTTGAGATGTATTGTCAAGTCTCTTTCATTAGAATCTGTTTCATCATTTATATACATTCTATAATCCCTTTCCCCATGCTTTATCATTCTTACATTTTCTTGACCAGGAATTGATTCAAAGATGCTAATTCTGAGAAATGAATCTTCAAGTCTCTGAGTACCATGTTGGGTAGGTGGATCATAACAGTAATAACATGTGAAAAGAACAGAATATTTAGAATATTTTCAACAGAAGACAGAATGTCTTTATAGGAGAGGTCAATTATATTTTGTAGGTAAAGTCAGGTAGAAAATTTAAACATTAATCTAACATTAATCTAAATGTTAATCTAAAAAACGTTAATCTAAAAAAATTTCATCAATACTCGTGATTAGATTCTATCATTTGTTTCAGTTTAGCTCAACAAATATTTGTTGAACTTCTATGGTGTCACAGGTAATTAACCAGATACTTCCTCTTTGCAGGGGGAATGAATTAGCTGGATAAGCAAATTGATCTCTCACTTTGCTTGTAGTATACGCCAAGAGATTTGTTGAAGTACTAGATATTTTGTTGGTCAAAGATATAGTATAGCTCTATTCTTTATAGCCCAATATGCCTCTTTGGAACTCAGCTAAGCTTTATGCAGAAATGTTCCTAATATCTTGAACTCAACTTTTCATTCATAAGGAAATCTGCAGTGATCACCTGCGAAGTTCACCTTTAATGTTTTCCTGTCTCTTTGCTTTCCTAACACATTGATTTTTATTGAAATCTCTTCCTGTTACTATTTATATAGAGTCATTGCTCCACAGTGAGCTCTTTTAATTCTTTTCGTGTTTTATTTTCTCTGACAACCTGAGACTCAAGGCAGCAGGACCCAGAGGTCACTGTGTGGATTCCATACGTGGCTTTGTCTTCTCAGTGATACTGCTTCTTGTTTGTCTTTCTGTGTGGCAGTTTGGTTCTTGAAGGTGGGGTTCTGTTTTGTATCACTTCTTTTCACTTGTGCAGAATATATTATTCTGCTTTTAGTTTGCTTATTAGTTGAGTATTGACCGTGTAACTCATTGCCTGTGGCAGTAGTAGCAGTGGGGTGCCATCTGCAGATGGCACCTTGAGCCTGCTTCTGCTTGCTGGCTGCCCTCTGAGATGTCCCTCAGCTCTTTGCCCAAGAGGGGCGATGCATGGATGGAGCCTGCTCTGCAGCGCGGCAGGAGGAGCTGCTTTTAAAATATTTAGGTTGTCACTATTTTTCACCTTTGCTGTTTGGAATGATTAAATGTATTATGTTGTAGTCCTTTTTATTTGTATTCTTGTTAGTGTTTTGCACATTTTTCCATGTGTTTAATGGATTTTCTTCCCTTTTCAAATTTATTTCTGTGTTTTGTTTTGAATATCTATTTGAGTTCTTCATTCCTGTTTCTTTTATATTGTACTATTTTATGGATTTATGAGACTTTGATGTGTTACAGAAATTTAACTTTTTTTTTCATTTCTGGAGATTGAACCTGGGATGTTGACACTGAGCTACATTTTATTTTTATTTTTTTAAATTTTTATTTATTTATTTATTTATTCATTTTTGTCTTTTTGAGACAGGGTCTCGTTAGGTAGTTCAGGCTGGCCTTGAGCTCACTTTGTAGCACAGGCTGGTCTCGAACTCGCAACAATCTTCCTGCCTTGGCCTCCCGAGTGCTGGGATTACAGGCGTGAGCCACCAAGCCCGGCTTATTTTTTATTTTTTTGAGAAAAGGTTTAAGTCACTAATTGTTCCGACTGGGCTAAAATTCATAATCTCCTTGTTTCAGCCTCCAAGTGTGCTGGGATTGCAGCTGCGTAGCACCACCATCGTGGAAATTAACTTCTTCATTATGTTTAACTGTTACCATTTTAATCCTTTCAAGTCTATGTTTTAGTGGCATGAAGCTGATTGTTACTACTACACATCTTCAGAACTTCTCCCCAACTGATGCAGTGAATAGAGGTCATGAAGTTGGTAGGAAAGACTGAACCCTGAGTATGTTGAGTAGGTCTAAATGCCTCATCCGTCAGGGGGAATGCCAACTTTCTTTCCACACAACTCTGAAAACACTTCCTGCATAACAGAATTATTCCTCTAGCTCCAAGCTGCATAGTTATTGTTTTTTTTGGTTTTTTTTTTTTTTTTTTTGCTTTAAAAATACATTCATACCAGAAATAAATAGGTGAACAGCTAGCTGTCCCCATGTGACCATC
This sequence comes from Hydrochoerus hydrochaeris, assembly GCA_004027455.1. NCBI lineage: Eukaryota > Metazoa > Chordata > Mammalia > Rodentia > Hydrochaeridae > Hydrochoerus > Hydrochoerus hydrochaeris. The sequence continues at coordinate 123,349 of PVLA01005361.1, forward strand.
TCACTGAGCAGGTTCTGTTTTTGGGATATTTTAGTTGCTCTACTTTTTATTTAATATGGAGATGTTCGATGTTTTCTTTGCTTGATAATGTTGCATTTCCAGCTGTGCATGGAAACTAATTTTCTATTTGAATAGACAATTCCAGGAAACTATCTATTAAAGTTATAGGAGGCAAAGAAAATGTTCCTTTACATTTGAGTGTATGTGTGTGTGTGCTTGTGCATTATTTCTGGCATTATAAGGTGGCAGGGGAAGATTGGTAAATCTTATTATTTAAGTAAAATAAACTTTGCCACAGGTCATAAAAACTAGTTTATGATAGAAAACATATGACACTGATGCTTCCTCCATTGACAAAACAATTCTAAATAGATCTTCCATAACTCTGAAAACTTTCCAGACAGTAGGCTTCTGTGTATCTGACTGCTTTTGCAGAAGCTCAAAATCTAAGTTCCGTGGAATTTTATGTAAAACCACAGGGGTGAAATATTACAACTGAAAATTTATTAGATTTTTAAAAATTAGTGTGAGTTTTAAATGTTCTCAGTTTTTTAAAAAGGATCATGTATTCTCAATTAACCCCTCATCTTTAATAGGGTCTGGGATGGATTCCCATAATTAAAAAGTTAGGGTTAGGGTCAGTATAATTCATAGATATTAATATTAAATGAGGTAAAGAGTGATAAGAACTACTTTTATTTAGACTAGTTTTTGCTGCTAGATGAGTTTGAATTTTTCTATCAGTGTGTTCTGAAAAATCCTTCAGGATTGATCTTGAGAGCTTTATAGGTAAATGGAGGCAACTGGAGACTATCAAAATGCTTTTTTCTTTCCTTCTCTGCTAAATTGATCCCCTGACTCATTGCTGTACTCACACAATTTACTTTTCCCACTCTGTTACACTTCCTTTATTCCCTTACAGCTTTTTATGTTATTGGCATCTGACTGAGACCCCCAAACTCCCAGATGAGTGTACGGCAAAGGCTTAAGTAAAGGAGATAAGTGGTATGATTTTAGAGTTCCAGGAGGATCAAAACCGCCTTGCAGAGTTCTTGACTCCGTGGCTATCACGAGGGCTAGGATATCACAAGAGCTTCTCTGGACCACCCATATTTATTCCATCTCCAAACAAAGAGCAGGGATACTGAGGAAGGCGTGGGAAATGAGCAGGACCTTGAGAGTCACTTCAAGGACTTCTCCAAGTATTAAATTATGCCAATTTAGGAGAACTATCTTATCTCCATGATGGTGTTTATGGTAGGAGTGAGATGCCTACAGCTGCAGTCTCTAGCTACTTAATTGATGTTTGAGCCAGGTGTCCTCGGCTGTGGCCTTATCTTGCCTTTTGAGTATCTCTGGCATCACAGACCACTACAGGCCTCAGCCAAGATCAGTGACTCATAGAGGCTCCCTTACTATGAATTAACTTCTATCGCCAGGCAAGGAGCCTAGGCTTACAACAGACTCACAGGTAAACATAGAGACCCAATTAGTTAATTTTAACTCCTGCTCAGAGCCACATCATAGTGGTCTCCAACAATATGTAGACTTGGAGACCAGGGAAAGAGGGATGTGCAGTACGAAGACCAATTAGTATAGAGTGACAGTGATTTTATTTAGTTTATAGGAACACGAGGATTAGAAAAAGTGAATTCGACTGATTTGGATAATTGAGAACACCTCAGAGAGAAGGCAGAGCTTGGGACACACCTTGGCAGGTAGATGAAGCTGGGAGAGACTGAGAGCATAGAGCTTTCTAGAGTGGTTGAGTATTCAGTATGGAAAAAATAGTACTTCTCTGCCTATGTTACAAGAGCGCAACATATTTGTTGCTGTACAATAAGTGCCCAACTAACAAATGAGCTCTGTTTCAGGAGAATGTCCCTAAGCCAGATTCGTTTGTAAATTCAACATGATGAGTATTACACACCTTTGACATAAATATTCAGCATAAAACATAAAAAAGTTAAGCACACACACATATACTAAATCCCTGTAGTACTACACTAACTATGGCATTATACGATAAGCACACAGCAGCACAACTGTGGCCATGTTCAGAAGACATGTGACTTCCTCGATTTGTTTTCATGCATGAATATTCCTAACGTGAGGCCCTTTCCTATCTGTAAGAGTTCACAACTACAGTGTTGGTTAGTGGGGGACTTGCTATAATATATTTGACACAGAAACTATTGAACAATTGGGGAATTGATGCCATAAAGTTTAATTCAAGGGCATTAAACTATTAGCACTAAAATCAATGTTTAAAACAGTGCAGTAGAGTTTTTTGCATAACCTGGGATATGTGTGGTGGATTAGATATCAGTTATCTGATAATAACTATCTTACTGATGTGTCATCTTTTTAGCTGATCTTGCTCAATGAGCATCAGTGATGTAGGATTTCCATCTGGAAATAATCTGCCTTGAAGTACCAAAGTGCTGATGTTGCTTTTTGTCATTTAATTCCTCTTTTATTTTCTCTATAGCTCCTGAATTGAGAACATTTAACTGCTAAATATTCTTTCAGGGGCTAGACAGTGTCACAACAGTAATCAGATAGGTACTTTTTTGATATAATTCCTCTAGCTATAAAGTAATACCTAGAAATGTATTGCTTATTTTCAGTAGAGATACTTTAAAATTTTTATTTTTATTTTCCACATTTCAAAAATTCTTGAATTTCTTATAAAGTAGAGTAGTTTACTTTTGAATTTTTTTTTTTGTGCCTATTTATATGTCAGACATTTAGCTTTCCACAGTGGTCCATTGACCTCTTAATTCAGTCGGTATTGTGCATGATTTCATGGATATGATGATCAACTTTTCCTCTTCACTTTGCAACCAGATATATAATAAGATCTACATATTCATCGACATGAGAAAATGTTATTAAAACTTTTATGACAATTGTGCTTTGTTTGTAAGTCACACTGATGACTGCTTTGCTTCTCAGTAATTTTCCATTTGTAACATTTTATATCTGGATACACAAATGTAATGCAATTGAACAAGAAAACAATTATCTGCCTGGTGGAAATAATGTACTTATCTCATTGAAACAATTGACTTGTTTAAAAATACACAGAAGTTTTAGTTCTGCTGAGTGCAGTTACCTGTAATTTGTAAGAAATTTCCAGGAAGAATTAAAAATCCTCTGATCTAACTGGATCAGCTGCTGAAACCATGTGCTTTGAGTACTGAATTTCTGGGCATAATTCTTCTCCCCTTCAACCTCCATTTGGAGTCATTTTAGATTTGGGAAGTTTTTTTTTTTTTTTCAATAATCTATGAGTTTTGGCTGGATTGCTGGAAAACTGCACTCAACGGTTGTAGCTTCCAGTTAAAGCTTCATGTTGACTTGTGGGTTCTGTGTTGGTGGAATTTTGCAACACTTTTTGGCCTGGCTCAAATGTTCTTGGCATTTTTTGTGGAGCTTGGCCCAATTTACCTATAGGAGCACACTGAATTTCAAATAAACCCTAAAAGCTATAATTCTCTGCCAACTAATATGGGACTTCGCTGGGTTTTGGTAGTGGATTAAAACCAGTGGGCAATGGGAGTCCAGTGCATGATACTTCCAGGAACATAAGTGTTTTAAAACATCATACACAAAGGCCAGCATTTATCATTGTTGCATTTGATCTTTTCCTATAAGGAATTAAAATAGGATATGATGTACTCCTCAGCAGTTCTGAAGTTATTACAAATTAACAGCTGCTTCTTCAAGTGAGGTGTCTCTGGCTCTTGACTGACTTCTCTTGTGATGTGGTACTGATGTGGGTTTTCATTTTTCACTATAAGGGTGCTCCCTGATTAGTTTCAGTTGTGACATCATAGAATATGGGTGGCTCCCTAGCAGTAGTTTTGTGCAGCCTCCTCATTTTACACATGAGGGGAGCCGAGCTCGGTTCCTCAGAAGCCATGTCACTGCTGGGGTGCATCTCATGGCTAACCTGCAATGCAGTGCGTCTCTGTGTTAAAGAATTAACCTCTATTCTTAAATTGTGTTTCCCTGGAAAGTTTGCCTTCATTCTTTTTAGGTTTAGCTTTGGTCTACTTCATATTAATTTGAGAAACCAGTACAACATTTGGTTTATATGCAGTTGAAGTCTCAGAGTGTTGTTCAGTAAGTACTCCATTCTCTTCTCGTTCTGGGCCACTAGGATACAAATGTAGGTAAGAGAGCAATCAACATACCATCTTTATAGTAAAGTTGGACTACAGAACACATAGTGGACCCAAGGCTGAAGCTAGCCCCCCTAATTAGCCTCCTCTAATTCCAGTTAAATTTTGCAGCCCAGCATAGAGCACTGTGGGACTATGGGTTGAGATCCATCCACCATCTGTCTATAGGGTGGCCATGGGGAGGGCTGTCAGGCCAGCACCCCTGGAGACCCAGGAGTCAGTGGTCTCCCCCATGGCTGACTGCTTAGGCCAGGTAGAGCAGCCCTGGCCCCACACCTAGGAAGCGGTCTCTTCATGAGCTCACCTCCTGGAGCTTGTCCTCCTTTTTCTTGCTGTATCATTTCTGTTTGCACTGGTGTTCTGAAACCAATGTCATTGACATTTCTTGGCTTTATATGATGAGTTATTTTCCTATTATCCTCCTGAATAGAGTTGAAAAAACAAAGGTAGTGAAAGCAGCCCAGGCAACTGGCTATTTACAATTGTGGAAAATAAATGAGAATTAGGGAGCTGGTAATGAGACATGACACTTTAAAAATGTGCTCAGAATGTTTCTCAGGAATGGAAAATGGAAAATTGTTCTGCTCTCTCCTAACCAGGCCATTCTTCTTCTGACATTTTAAAGAGAAAACTGGGGAAGAATTTTACATTTCTGTTTACAGTATTTTTTCAGGCTCTAGACTTCTGCCAGTGCTCAGAACTATTATATTATATTATATTATATTATATTAATTTATTTATTTTGAGACAGGGTCTTACTGTGCAGTTCAAACCAGCCTTGAACTCACTTTGTAGCTCAGGCTTGTCTCAAACTTGCAAAGATCCTCCTGCCTCAGCCTCCAAAGTACTAGGATTATAGGCATATGCTGCCTTGCCTGGCTTCACATTATATTTTAGTAATTGCATTCCCATTCCTATAGGTAGATTCAAATGAGCTTCTTTGGTTTTTGGTTTTATCTGTGACCTTGAATTAAGTGAAGTGTTAAGATCATAGAGCTCTGACTTTTTAGTTGAACATATAGATAAGTTTCTACTAGGTTTCATAATTTTCCATATTTTTTTAAAGTGATTATTTTGTTTCTTTACCTTCTTCATAACATTCTTCAAAATATTTACCAATGACAGCCCAGAGTATATTTAACAGTTGTTGTCCCATTTAGGGTTTTTCCCCCTAGGATTTCCTGCTGGCAGAGCATGCTGCACCTGTGTGCAAACACTGGAGCTAAATTCAGAGGTAAACCAAAAGCAATTTAAAATTCTAATGTTCTAGGTATTTGCACCTTTTCTTTCTTTGTTCTTATACCAGATAGGCATTGTTTTCTCTTAGCAGGTTAAAGCCCACTTAGATAACAAGATACTGAATTGCAGCCTACTAGTATAAAGGTTGAAGATGCTCTGATACTGCTTTTGGAATTGAAATCATCATATTTCAGATGAATGGTTTCTGTAGAAGTGAATGAACTGACTTTTCTGGAAATTGAGAGATGACACAAAGAAAATAGTGCTGAAATAGTTACTGCACGTAGGAGATGAGGTCTAGGCAGTGGGAAGTGCTGCAGTGACCAGGGTCTCCATAGCCCTGAGGCTGGACTGGAACTCCGTTCTAGCACTGAATTCCTTGCCTCTGTTTTACTTGCACACCTGGATAATGGGCTTGCTGATTAAAGGATCTGCTTCAAATGTTTTTGTGAGGATTTAATGAGTTAATACCTGCAAAGCACTGTAGAGCAGTCCTTGGTATAGTATATGCACTTTATAAATACTAACTGTTGAAAGGTCAAGTGTGGGTGCTGGGGATTTAGCTCAGTGGCACCGCACCTGCCTGCTAAGCATGAGGTTATGAGTTCGAGCCCCAGTACCCACCCCCCGCCAAAAAAGTCATGTGCGATGGATCTAGGTTATTCTGTATTTTCAACAGTTTTTCTCAGGACACTGTGCTTTTGTTACTTAGTTTTGTTTTGCTGATGGTTGACTGATTGTGGTTCTGGGGCTGGAACCTAAAGCCCTCATGCACAACAGTCCCAGGCCCCATTGGCTCATCTTTCTGAAAGTGAACTGTACATCAAAAGATTGAGTCTTACCCTGTGTGCAATTTAATTTTGATAAGTAATAGAGACTCTTTAGTAGTCTGTGTGAAATAATTTGGGAATTTTAGGCAATTTGCTTTTCACTGCAAAATTCTATGTATCATTTTCATTGTTGACATTGATTTTGGCATTAAACTTCTTTTGGTGGTGTTCACAGTTGCTCAGGTTAGAAGAAAAATGCTGAGGAAGTCATCTTCCAGTTCTCAATAACTATGAAATGTTTGGGTATTTTGGAGAAGTGTAGGATAACCTATTACCCAAGGGCATAATACCCCAAATGGAAAATCCCATAATATAATGAGCATATATTTGTGTATATTTGATGTACATGGGAGGGCCAGTTTCATCATGGAAACAATATTGGAGGGAAAAGTTTTGAGGAAGACGTGAAAGTTTTACTTTAGTTTGTATAGTAATTACAAACTTGGCTACATAAATGCCAGGAAAATAGAGTAACAGATTATGTTGAATGCCTAAAGAAATGTTTGACAACTTTTAATTTTCTTGCCTCCCACATACCACTTTCTAGTTTGTTTCTGGCACACCAGATGTGTCTGAACACAGTGGATGATCCCAGAGTTTTGTGAACACCTGTGATCATGGCAAAACAAATTTTCTCATTTTGGTTCTATTTCATAAATGTGATAGTAGAAAGAGCACTATATTTTGTGAATAATGCTATGCATATATGGGGCTAACCCACTTTTTCTCCAAACTTATGCATCAATGTTCTTTATTCAGCCTAATATTAAAGCTTGTGTTCAAATAGTGAATGTAAGCATATAAAAGCTGATTTAACCTTCCTGCTTTTCCTAGACACCTCTGAGCAACTACTGAGCAGAGGAGCAAAGAGGGATGATTGGTAGTTGTTTTAGTTACTTTTCTCATTGCTGAGATAAAATACCCACCACCCACAAGTTAAGGGAGGAAAGGTCTATCTATTTAGCTTATAGTTTGTAGAGGTTTCAGCCCAAAATTGGCTGACTCCAAGGTAGAGTGACATGGCAGAGGGGCATCACAGAGAACTGTCCATGGCAAAGCAGGGCAGGCAGAAAGCAGCAAAGCAATGAGGCAGAAGCAGAAGCAGAAGAAACAGCCACAAACCTTCTTTCTCTTATATTCCACTTATACCTGGGTGTGACCCTTAACCCTAGCATACACTCCTCAGATCCAGCCACCTCCAAAAAGCCACACCTGTGGCTGTGGCTTTGAGGGCACACCTAGATGCAAGCCATATCAGTATATTACATATATACTTTCTTTGATGGATCAGTTAATTTATTTGCTAGGTTTTCATTTTGTTTCATTTTTGTGGTACTAGGTACCCAAACCCAGGGTCATGTTCCTGATAGGCAAGTGCTGTACCACTGAGCCATACCTCTAGTCCTGAGTCATTGGTTTCCAGCATAAAAGCACTTACATTTCTTGATCACCATGAAGAAAAGTTTTTTTTGTAGGAATTTTTGCTTTCTTGATATATTTCCTGTAGTAATTTTTTCATGTATTCATCCTCTTTTTTTCAACTTAAATGTCATAGCACATATCATATCTCAGAAATGTTAATGTCTTTTAAAATAATTAGTGTTGTGCTTACTTTTGGCCTCATCTGTGACCCTAACTTTGAATATCTACTTATAATTTATGTAATAACACAACTTTCCTCAACATTTGATTATACAATAAACACTGTGACAGATAAGCAGTATGTTAGCATACAGATGTCTTGATTCTCTTCAGTTTCAGTCCATATTCAGATTTTTTTTGTGTGCCAGGGATGGAACTCACAACCTTACGCTTGCCAGGCAGGTGCTTGTGCTAATCCTGCTGAGCTAAATCCCTGGTACCCATAGCCAGTTCTAAGTTTGTCCTTTATGTGTATTGTACAAGCCACTGATTGTATAAAAATGTATCAGTGACTTGCAACACTGTATCAGTGACCCTGTAACAATGTATCAGCAACTGTAATACTATCTGTGACTTGTGACAATGTATCAATGAGAGTGTAACAATGTATCCCTTCAGGTGTGATTGTTTAGCCATCTATAGAGTACTTAATCATCACTTTGAAGTTACAATTGTAGATTTTTAATGTTTGCTATTGTAAATTACATTACTACAAACATCTTTGAATCTGCCTATTTCTCTCTCTCCCTGTTGCTCTTCCCCCCACCTCTGTCTCTTTCTGTCTCTGTCTCACTCTGTCTGTCTGTCTGTCTGTCTGTCTCTATCTTGGCTTGAAGCATGTGGCCTGAGGCAGCAATAACATAGATTTATCAGTTTGACTTTCTCAAGAACCTGGACAATGTTGGGTATTCTTTTTTATAATTGCATGTATTCAATAAATGTGGTATTTCAACGTTGATTTAATTTGCATTGCTTTTGTAAATAAAATACTCGAATTTTAAAAACAATTTGATTCATGCTTAATAATTTGGTTCCTGTAGTGCATTTCCATGTTGTTGAGTTATTTTTCTTCTATATTTTACATTTTTCTATCAGATGTTTTTTCCTGTGTATGTATCATAGAAATCAACTTTTTAAATCTGTTTTATTTCTTAAACATTTCTGCAGTATGTTTTTCTTTTTACCATGACTATTATTTTTGTTAGTATAACAGTTAAACTGCTAACAAAATATACATTTTTTTGTTTCTTTATTGGCTCGACGTTTAGAAAGTTGTCAGTTCCGTCAAAAAATGCTCAGTTCTACTTTATGCTAATTTTATGAGCTTAAGTTTGTATATATAGTTAAGTGTAATTATTTTTATGTTTGTAAACACGTGTATATAGACATACTTATAGAAGTTATAGGGAGTAAACATGACTCATTTTTATCCCAAATTATCAACAAGTTATGTCAATATTGTTTATGAAACAACTTTCCTTCTACTTCTTCCCAATTGTTTGAATTTTCTTTCTATCATATTATTGCATTCTTACATAAAATAGGATGTTTTAGTGAACTCCAGTCTTATTTACCAATATAATCTAAATTAGATATCAAAACTATATTATTTAAATTATTAACACTCTATTGTTTTAAAATATGGTAGATTCACCCCCTGTCTTTGGACATCTATGTGACAGAAAAAGTGTGGATGTAGAAATTAAGATTAATAGTTTTTTTCATACCTGGTAATCAAGGTCTTGCTGGAAAAACAGAAATGTGAAAGTGTAATTATGCTACATAAAAAATCATGCAAGAGAAGTGAGCAAAGAACTGGTGGCACAGAAAAAATCATGTGTTTTTACCTGTTTACTATTGTAATTTTAATTGCTATTTATCATGTCTATAAAATGTGAAATGTTTGATTTCTTTTTGCTGTGTCATCTTCTGACTCAGAAATATGCCTGGGACATCTTTTTAAACTTCCCTATTAGATCCTGTATTTTCCTTTTCTTTTTTTTTTCTTCTTTTGTTTTTTGTACCAGGGATTGAACTCACAATCTTGCACTTGCCAGGCAAGCCCTGTGCCTCTGAGCTTTATATCTCTGGCCTCCTGTAGTTTTCTTCAATGTAAAATACTTGTTAGAAAGTTTTCAAGTTAATCATATGCATAATATGAATATTATTTTTGAAGGTCTGTAAATCTAGATTTGATTTATTTTTTCCTAAAAAGCTTCCATTTTGGATTTAACATTCACAGAGATATTTGAAACACATATTCTTTTGTGTATGTTCTTTTTTATGGAAAAACAAGCCTTCATTTCACACTTTTGAGACTTGAGATCTAGTACACATCCAGATGCAAATGTAGAACTGTCTTTGAGGTTATGTTTTGAGTAGTAATTCATTAATAGTTAAAACTTTAAGTAATTTTTGAAACCAGTGATAGGCCAGTGATGCATTCTTGTGCCAAGAAAGCCATATCCTTCTGCAAACTTGCTTAGAATTATGGAAAATAGTCTGTGTTTTATAGTTACGGAAACCTGTGACTGATTATTTTTGGCATGTAAATTATAGCTTCTATCTTTGCAGCTGTTAATTGGTAATAAGGATGGGACAAAAGGTGTTAAGGAGTGTTGGAATATAATGCATCAAATAGTGGTCATTTTAAAAAATTGTGCTTGTATCAGTTGTGTAAACCTTACTTTGTAAAACACAGAATAAAGTTTTTTTTTTACTTCAATTTTCCAAACTGTGCTTTATTTTAAATATTTTTATATTTGGAATTAGGTCAAGAGTAAGCAGGACCTCAGTGCTGTAAATAAACAAATCCCAGTGGAAGATGGCCTTTGGACTTTCTCTTTTGTGTAATTCCTTTTAGATACAAGAGCAGGTCTCTTGGCCAACATCCTATTATAAAAATAAAAGAGTGGGAGTATAGGGGGATAAATATTCCCAAAGAGATTCCTTGAATTTCAGCCTTTCAATTACTTAATTATTCTTGGGGTTACAAGAGATGAAAGAATAATGAGGAGTCTGTTTCCTATATGAATCATATAAGATAATATGGTTATACACAGAACTATTGACTTGGACAAATGGCCAACCTTTGGAAAATTCTTTTCTGAGAGGTGCAAAATGTTTTCTGGTGATACAAGGAAATTGTTTCTATGACCCAAGTTCAAATTCTTTAGAGTACTTCCAAGTACAGGAAAGGGAGTGGCAAGAACCCTTGAATAAATTTAGTTCAAGCATGTATTTAATTTACATACTGCTGCATTAAAAATGATTTGAGGTACCTTATAAAACATATTCAGTTTAGTAATGAGAAGACATATATAGACAAAAAGATACACTATCAAGAAAATATGTAATGCAGAATGAAGTCCTAACTGGAATAAGGAAGACAAATTTTTCATGCATAGGTAGTTGCTTCTTTTGATTCACCACTTATTTTGAATCTGAATTTTCTAACACCTGTGCCCTGTATATAGATGCCATGCCTCTGCTGCATGCATACACACACACACACACACACACTTATGATTATTCAATATTTACTGTTAAATCTTTATGCTATTTTAAAAAGCATACTGAATTCTTGTTCCCTAGGAGAAGTATAACTGCATGAATATTTAATTTTTAAAAGAAATTTATCAAACAAAATCTTTATAAAACATGGTCCAAGTGATATACTTAATAGTAGGTATACTATTAAATGATTCCCTTTAAAAGAATTGACTTATTATAGGTGATTTCAGCACAATGAATCTATCCAATATCTGACTGAATAACAATGTTGGGGAGAAAAGAGCAGATATGACATGGAGATGATGTAGAAAATCTACTGAATCCTGTGACAGACAGCTTCAGATGCTTTTTAGTTACTCTGATAATCACTTTTTATGTTATTTATCTCAACATCTAACTTCCTTTTCTACCTGGATGTGACCTGCAGAAAAAACAACAAAAACATTATTTCCCCAATCTGAAACCACTTTTGACTTTGAGGTGCACCTTGTCATTTGTATCCAGAATATTTTAAGTTGTTTATTTCAGATCATAAAGACAGTCAACCTTCATATTATAGAAAATAGGAAAACAGTTTAAAGAAAAAATCAGTTTCCTCATCAATGAGAAAAAGAGAGCAAGCTGACTAATAAAATTAAACTAGCATAAGGAACATGAGTTATTCACTGAGATCCTTAAAATGATACTGAGTCAGAAAAGGGCCCTTCCCTTACTCAGATATGCATTTGCAGCATTTTATTTTTATTGTGTATAATTTAATCATCCTTTAGTGAAGTCTTAATCCATTGAATTAGCAAAAGTAACTTTCTTTGTACAATATTTAGTAGCTTTTCCTTCTTAACATCTTACTCTGTGCATCTGTCTGTGTGTCTGTCTGTCTGCCTGCCTGCCTACCTACCTACCTTTCTACCTTTTTTGTTTCCTTTTCAGGCTCCTTTAGGTCTGAAAGCAATGGGCATTTTCAGGGAAAGAGCTGGTGACTTCTCAAGTTTTGTGACTTTGTACCTTCCCGTTTAACAACATTTTACCAATTGTCTGTTTATGTAACAGGCACTGTACTGAGAGTTTTCTTTTATCTTACCACATATTTATTCCCATAACAGACCCATGAGATAAGTCCTTTATTCCTTCTTTCCCCAGTTTAATATGAGAAAAGTTAAGCCATAGGAAGCACTAGCCTTGAGTCACTTACTTTGCTGTTGGTGCTGAATTTTGGTTCAAGTCCAAGTTTTTGGCCCTTGAAGCCAGGTCTTTTATAGCCATATCTCCTGCTAAGCACTTCTGACTCTTACTGAAGATACACTCTGCTCTTTTTTATTAATTAACCTAGCATGGAATGTAATTCCTTTTACACTGAAGACTGCTATTATTTCTGGTCCAAATTGTGGAACTGAGATACTGGGATACAGATCCAGTTGCTTTTGACAGTACAGTAATTTTGAGAAGAAGCAGATCAAATCTTCCTGATTTGAAATCAGAATGATTAGATTCTAATAAAAGAAGAGATTCCAGTCTTTAAGAGGAAAAGAACCTGTCATCTTTTGACATGGACATTATTGTTCTTTGTGACTACTGAGGCCAACTGTAAATAATAAATAATAGTATAACAAGGAAAGTGGGGCCCATAGAAGAAATTCTGTGCAATTTAGTTGTATTCAGCCAGCATTTTCTGAGCATGTAGTGTGATGGTGATACTGTGCTACATGCTAGGATACAGCTGTAAGTAAGATAGGAAAAAGTTCTGGCTCTCAAGATATTTATGGTCTAGTAGAGGAACTGAAGTCATAAAGAGATCGTTAATTTAAAAAAAATTAAATTCATTAATTTGCTTACTGAAGTCATCAGGTTTGGATATTTATCACTTTTCTAATGACGCATGTAAGTTCCAGTTAAGAGGGTACCATGTTTCAGACAATTAAGGTGAATCAGCTTATACCATAATTTTAAACCATTTTCAAATATAAACCCCACTTTACCTTTAGAGCTAAAGGATGTTGAGAAGTGTTCATTATAATGAAATTGAGTCACATACCAGGCCTAAAAAAAACTAGTCACTTCCTTTTCTTTCTTTGTAGCCTGTGACACATAGACTTCCAGAATCAAGGAAGTATGGTTTTTGTTTTTAGAGTTGCTATGTTATATAGATCCAAAACTAAGTTATGGCTAGTGGTTTTCAGTCAAGCTAATAAATTAAATTGAAATTACCTCCTTTTTTCATTCTAACTCTGGTTGTGAAGTAGCTTCTCATGTTATAAAATAACAGCTTATTTGTAATGAAATCTCCTTTATTTATAGCCAAGTTCATCATTTTAACACTTGATCCTCCATGGCAGTCTGGTAGAGAGAAAATCTGGCAACCATTCATTATTATCTGCTTTTACCATCAGGAGGTATTTATTTGTAAGAGGAGCGTGGCAGTGACGTCAAGGATAAAGATGAGATACTCCCTGACATTTTTAGACAGAGCTGCCTTGCCTTTGGAGTCCTGATGGTAAATATGACCATAATTACTTACAGTGCTGTCAAGATGTACGAAATCCCCTGGAATCTTGAGAGGTTGTAATTATAGCTGTGGAGGGAGAACTTCTAATAATAATAAAGAAGAAAATGTCAGTCTTGGATTAGTGATTTTGGAATCCCATCGGTAACCATCTACGTAATGGTATTTAAAGCAATTTCACAAAGCTATTGTTGGACTGTGATTCTACACCTTGTGCTTGTGGGAGCACATACTCCCCAGAGAAGCCCACTAACTCATCATCTGAGCTTGGCAAATAAAATAATTTTAAATAATTAGATTTTTCAGGTTTTGATGCTAAGTCATTAATGTAAATGTAGCACTTAGTAAGTATGTAAGTAGCTGGTGTTGTTTTGAGCATATACAGCTGTATATGGAGGAAAGCACAAGGTCTGAATGATTTAACTTTTTGTTCTTACATGTGAAAATGGTCTGTTTTCGCGGAAGTGCTGATAGCCACATGATTTCCTTCGGAAATGGTCATAGTATCCTATGCTGCTATTTGATTTGGATCTTCTAAAAAATTTATATAGACATTCACTGGTGTCTACTTAATTGATGAGACAAACAGAAGGAAACTGTAATCTGGAGATAAGTGTGTATAGTGGGCATTGTGAATCTGTGCCCTACTAGAGTGACTTTTAATCTCGTGCATTCAGCAAGCCCTTCTGAATGCTGCTCATTGTACTGTGCTCTGAGGATGCAAAAATGTCCTGAGAAGACCTGGCCTCTGTGATGATCGTGATCGTATGAAGTACAGCCATTGCAGTTATTTCTGTTATGGTGAGCAGAGAGTGTTGGGAGCAAGGCTGTGGGGAAGGAGGAAGAAAAGGCTCATGAGGGATTGGGCATTTTGCTGAGGAGGAAAGGTGAGGGGTAAAACAGAGAAGGGTGTGGCGAGTTCTGGAGGGACAGGGAGGGTGGGCATTTTAGGAACAAAAGCCCATTGTGCTGGAGTGTGCAAATGGGAAGGTGGCTGATGCAGAGGATAAGGTCCAGCTCAGCTCTTCATGGAGCTTAGTGATTATTGACTACTGGGCAGAGGTCTATGAAAACCAGAATGCCCATGTCTTTGTATTAACTCCAATCATTTTTGCCTATTTCTACACAGCACCCAAAGCTGACTGTATCCCAATTGATGTTTAGGATGATGATGAATAGGATGATGAATATCACTATGGAGATTTAAAGAAAAAGTTAATTTTTTGTCATATTGATTATTATTAAGTTTCAGTTCTACAGTAGTCTAATGTGCCTCTTCAATTTTATAATTTCTTTATGAATAGTGTGATTATACTTTCTTATGTAGAAATGGACTTTTAAAAATTCATCATTAACCTTTTCAATGGTGAGACACAGAATGTTTGGCTAATAGCTTAGGTTCTAGAGCTAGAAGATGCAAGTGTGAATGTTAGTCATTTAATTCACGTATTGTTTTGCAATGAGCATATTACTTAGCCAATCTAAGCATTTTTTCCTCATCTGTAGAATGGTATAAAAATTGTATCTGCCTCCTAGAATTGATTATAACACTGCAGTCTTAATTTCCTTTTTCTCTAGTAAGGCAATGGAGATACTTTTTTGTGTCCTTACCTTGGAATTTAGAAACATCCAGAGAGGAGGCAGGTTCAGCCCTCATTCCCTGCTGAACAGCCAGAGACCAAAACAGACTATCACATAAACTTTTTCTTAATCGATGGAGGTTGTTCATTTATTAATGTAAACGCCCTGTGCCTTGGATGTGTGAGCCCTAAAAATACACTCCCGGTGATAAAAATAGATCTCTGACAGTTCTGAGATGCTGCTTAATCAGAACCAGCTGCAAGCTGTCTAGAAAATGCAAGTTACATGAGCCAGATGGCTTTTGCCCTTTTTGCTTTAGACAGCATGTAATTTGGATAACTACAGCTACAGTAATATATTTTGCCAGTCACACTGTTTGATAAACATATTTGTTGAGAACAGCCACTTCCAATTAGAGACCCAGTAAAATGTTAATTTATTTTAATAATTTTTTCCTTTAGGGTAGGATAAAAAATACTTTCATCAGGTTACAAAAATATCTGTTTCCAGGACTGAGTCCTGTTCAAGAGTTATTATTGGTCAGCAGTTAATTTTTAAGACTGGCATTTAAATTGTGATGAGAAGTATTAATGACTTATGCCTTCATTTTTCACCTTAAAATCTAGTATGTGAATGATGAATCAGGATTTTCCATATTTACAATTATATTTATTTTATAGGTAAAAAAGACAGTTTGACTAATTCTTAAGTTTTTTTTCCACACAGATCTAATTACTTAAAATTCTGATGACAGTTATTGGATTATTGTTCCTGGACCATTATTAATGTGGTAATTATTGAAATTTTACTTTTAGGACCATACTCCTTAGGAATAAATACTCTCTATTAGCCTGATGCAACTGTGACTGATTTTCATCAACTGGGAACCGAAAACATAGACATTGACACTGGCCAAATTCTAATTTCATCTAACTCTCATGTTATTGAGATCAAACAGCAAAGCTCACTGTGTAGGCTGTTCACACTGTGAGACTTCTACTGAGATACAGCCTGATTTTATATGCAACAGTAGCACATCTTCCATTTCCAGTGGAAGTAGCACTTCTTGAAAGTGCATTTTAAGCCCTGGTCTTCAATTACATGCACTGAAGTATTCTGTATTTTATTTCTTGAGATATCTACCAGGCAGCATGTAACTTATTGCTAAATAACTCTGAAGGAGCACTTGTGTCATAAGTTTATTTACTCCTACTATAGTTCTAGAAGCTGTGATAACCACATTACACTTAATTGTATCAAGCCTCCCAACAACCTACTTACAAGTGTGCGTTTTTATCCTTTTTTACAATAAACATGCAGTGGTTTTAACTTACGAGCCAAACCTGGGAGGCACTGCTGTATTAGTGGTTTTCTGACTCGTGATCTATAATTCTACCCATTAAGTTTTGCATATTGCCATTTGGCTTACCAGGTTTATTTTCTCAGAGATAAAGGTGTGCCTCTGTCCATCTTAATGCTTCAAGGAATTTGCATTGTTGCTGCTCAGAATTTGTTTTAAACTCAATATGTGAAGAGGTCTAATTTCTCTCACCTCATCTTGTGTGAAATACATTGTAACCGATGTGCTTTGGAAATATTTGCTGTCACCTGGAAATTTTCATTTTGGTGCTTTTGCAATAGGTAATTATGAACTGCATTGACTGCTGTGACTTGGAGGAACTGGTCAACCCTTGTATGACATGACACAGTCTAGGAAACTAATATGTGAAAAATGTACAAATGCTAAACCTTGTTTTGTACAAATGCTAAACCTTTATCTAACAGTAAGAAGACAAAAAATTCACTGGTGGCTACAGCAGATCATACCTGCACACTGTGTTAGGGACAGCAAGAAATAAAGTGAAAAATTGTTTTTAAAGACCTCTTAGTTATGGTTCTATCCACTCAAAGATGACTGATGCATCATGAAAGAGATTTATTATTTCTGACTATTATGAGAGCATGTAATGTTGGTATTGTGGTCATATGGAATCAGAGAATGCTGCTTCTTGAAAGACAATATTGAATAATATATTTGTGTACTGTGGCTTAATAATGGGCTCATGGTGCCTGCCTATTTGTTGTTTCTGGAAATGAAATGGAGAACTGGAAAGAAAATATTACTTCTAATAGGTGGATTATTCAATCCTGTTCTACCATAGTGTTACATTTAAACAATTGCTTAACTCTTTTAAGCATTTTTTTCTTCTTTTTATTTTTTACATTGCTTGGGATAGAACCAAGGTCTTTGTGCATGCTAGGCAAGTGCTCTACCACTGTTCTATACAACCAGCCCCAATCCTATTTTCATATTCCATGAAATTGTGTTCAATTGTACCCAATTAAGATACAAATTCAAATGTAAAATCTAACATTTGCTTGGGTCAATTGAAAAAAAATATTTTAATATCATCAGCTGAGAGAAAAATTAATGACAGTGGCCTAGAGAGAATATCAGTCTTTGGGTAGATTTGGGTGGAGAGAAAAAGATATGTATGTAAATGCATATTCATCAAGTGATCTGTGCTAAGTTTATGCCTATGCTGATGTGGGTAAACAGTTCTTTTTCTATTATAGGAAGGGGTTCAGTAGCTTAATAGTCTACTTTGATTCCATGGTAACTAGAGAGTACTAAACATTTAAGAGGTGATGATGTCTTTGTCCTTAAAGGGCTTTTGGCATTTGGCACTAAAAAGGGACATCATTTTTATATAGTGTAAGACTGTTCCCAGAAGTGTAGCTTTGGGAAGTTAGTGGTTCCAAAGAAAATAAGGTCAATGAAGGCAATCTTTTATTCTCTTCATCTCATGAAACACTTTCTTACCTTAGTCTTCCTGAAGAGAAGACAAGCATTAGGCTGAAAATGTTTTGTGATATATCCTTGTGTTCCATTCACATATTCCAAGCTGTTATTGTCAGTCATATAATATATATTTAGACAATTGCTCAAACACTTCAAGCTCCTTGAAAAGAGAGAAGTCATTCATCTGGATATGTCACATTAATATATACCACATTTTTCTAGAGTTATCTGGCATTTTTTTGTCCTACACCTCTTCAGAAGGCTTCTTTCTTTTTCTTTTAAGTAAGCACAAAAATTTTATTTTAGGGGAATAGTAGCCTGCAGTGTGTGTGTGTGTGTGTGTGTGTGTGTATGTGTGTGTCTGTGTATATCTATAAGAAAATAAGAGAGAGAAAAAGAGAAAGAGCAAGAAAGTGAGATGGAAGGGTGGGGAGAGAAAAGAGAGATTGGCTGTTGGTTACTTGATGGGTTGTAATTGAAGCTTCTTCCTCAAAAATTTTCACCTGTTCTTGTTGACATAATAGAAAGTTGACCAAAGTCTCATTCCTTTTCATGGATTTACACTTCAGCCTTAGTGTGTTTTTAAAAATAAGCAGCAATATTTTATGTACCATACTTATAATCTGTCATTTTATTATTCTTTTTCTTTAGTTTCACACTAATGCTAGTGGTGGATGTCTGTATGTCTGACTTTCTTGGAAAGGACTCCCCTAAGTGTCTGAGTTACCAACCACAAGTTGAAGCAGGGGTCTTTATTATATTATTGATATAGTCTGGTTTCTGGATAAACCAGCCTATGAATATGTGCCAAGAAGACTATATGTTTTTTTCAGCATGAAAGAAGAAGTTCTGTTTGAATTTATTTTAATCTGTTAATTTCATAACTTTATTCAAAGATTGCTTCATATTAAATTCCTCTGACATTCCTAAAGGAAACTCAGGTAGACATGCTTTGCTATTATTTTAATATGGTACGGGGTTTGGTATGTGTTTCTTGAGTATTTTTGCCCCTCTAGTCATCATAGATCCTGACCTGCAATTATCTTTTTGGTCATGTGATATCCAGGTTTTTTTTTTTTGTGAGAGTTATAAAGCTTAACACTTGTGATTATACAAGATTATACATGACCTACAATGTTATTATAGTTTGTACTGTTCTAGTCAGGTACTCCAACAGTATTCAAAGAAGGGCAGTACAGAATCGAGGAAGGGACCCTTTTCTGTCAATAGACTTACATATTAGGTATCAAAATGTTTTAACATTCTAACACATATTTAAGAACAAAAACTCCATGTCTTTATATCCCATCAGTGTTTAAAAGAATCCACACGTAAAAACATTAGAGTTTATTCGGCAGTAGTTGTTGAATTTCTTTCAGAACTGTTGATCTGTTCAGGTACATAGTCTTCTCTTCCAGGATAATCTTCTAATTTTATGACACTTTCAAAATTCTTTATTGACTGAATTAGTTGATGATGAAGAAAAGACATTTTTTTAGATCACAGCTCTGAAGGTTCGAAGTAAGAGCCTCAGGATGGAGAGCAACTCAATAGCGGGACCTCCTGGTCATTCAGGAAGCCAGAGATACAGGAAGACCAGTGACAACTTCCAGCGGCCTCTACTCTTCACCCTTACTTTTCTCAAAAAGTAAGTTATTGTTATGTACGCAGATACATAGGTTCAAGATCATGGCTAGTCCTGCATTTGTATGGTGCTGACTTTCATCCATAAGTCAGTTTAGTCAGCTTTTAAAATTTTATGTTGCAGTTCAGTGCATACTAATAATGTTTCTCTCTGATATATGTGACTTGGGCTGCAATTTTTTTTGGATTGCGACGTTGCAGTGTTAAAGATAGCCACCCTGGGAACAAGGTTCAAGTTCAAGCCAGACTAGTGATAAACTTTAGCTAGTACTCTTTGAATTTTTTAAATCATCCGGAGGGCTGGAAACACTGAGATTCACCTTCCTATCACAGGATTTTGCCAGTTCTCGTTGGTCCTGCCCTAACAGTAGATCAAAAATATTGTCCGTGTTATGAAATAGTGTCTTAAAGCATGGTGCTTGTGTGTTTGCTTAGTAGACAGTGTGTAGAAATGCCACTTTCTTGTACCAGTCCACTGACAATATTTTACAATCAGGTTGGTTCGTGTGCTTGACTGTTATAACTTGTTTATTATATTCTCTTGCCCATAAATTTTGAGAACTCCTACTATTTAACTAAAATAAATTCCTGTCATTCCCAGGTCAAGGCATGTGAACACTTTTCAGTGTTTGTACCTTTACTGACAAAACATCCTACAGAAAATTTATACCAAATTTATGCTGCCAGTAGTATAACAAAAGAAAGCTTAACTTCTTAAATGTTTATCAATACTAGATGCAGTACTCAAGAAATAAAAATACCTAGTAGGGAACATTATAGGGAAATTATTTTAAAAATCTTGTTCCTCAATATATATATATATATATATATATATATATATATATATATATATCAAGTAAGTTTCCTTAATTTCTGTTTTATTGATTGAACATTTGCTAGAATAATAGGTTAAAAAGTGAGAAGAAGCTTTTTATGCTTTTGTTGTCAGCCATATATATTATATATATATATATATATATATATATATATATATATATACATTTTCATACATATATAGGGTCTTACTATGTAGTTCCATATATATATATATATATATATATATATATATACATTTTCATACATATATAGGGTCTTACTATGTAGTTCCTGCTAGCCTTGACCTTCACATGTAGCCCAGGCTGGCCTCAAACTTGCAGTGAGCTTGCTTCAGCCTCCTGAGTCCTGGAATTATGGACATGTGTCACCATGCTCAGCTTCTTTTTTGTCTTTAAATGTGTATATTTGTACTACTTTTAAAGGTATATGTAGCTCTCTTTAAAAAAATAGTTAAATTTTATTTTCTTGGAAAATACATCTCATTGAATTCTTCTACAAGGGATATGAAATGAGAATCTTCTATAATGAAGTTAGAAAATAGTGAAATATAACTGACTCAACTTAACTGGACTCAAAATACCATACCAATTATTTTGATGATTACTCAAGTAAGTTTCCTTAATTTCTATTTTATTGATTGAACATTTGCTAGAATAATAGGTTAAAAAGTGAGAAGAAGCTTTTTATGCTTTAGTTGTCAGCCATCTGCCAAAATTTGGTTGGGTGTTGAAGAACATTTGTTAAGGCTAAAAGCATAATTGAGATCTTTCTGGTATAAAATAATACTAAAAGCACTCTCAATGTTCCCATGTGATAGAATGACTTACTACTTAAAAGTTTTTCTGCTCAGCACTTTCATATTACTGGTTGACTCAGTGTGGCACAAAAAAAAATTACTGATTAAAAGAAATTCATTTTTAATTTTTTAATATTTTCATAATAATTAGTTTTAAACTTGAAATGTCACTAAGAGACTTCGACACTGAGCCTAGGCAGAATAGAAGACACACACTGTCTGGTGAGGCAGGAGTAGAGTACAGCAAAGGGACCTTGGAATCAGAAGGTTTTTATTTGACAGTCAGCTCTGCTTTCTTGCTTTGTAACTGGGGCTCTTTCAGCCTTAGGTTTTTCACCTATTTAAAAGGAATAAAGATCCTGATTTTTCCAGATTGTTTTCAAGATTAAATTATGCAGTGCACACATAGTTCCTGGCCAATGTAAGTGCATGGTACATGTATGAAGCAAGAGAAATGGTGTGGAAATGTTTACTACTGTGGGAATGTTTGCTACTGTTAACATAGGTGGTTGGAAAGGAAGATGGTAAGATCTTACCAAGATGAAAAATTTAATGATTTTTAGATGAATGTTTAATTTATGCCATAATTCTCTCCCAGAATCTATGTGGTAGAAAAGAGAGGAAAAAAAAATACTTACTTTGTATAACCAATGAAGAGTTTTACTGATATTGTATTTACATAAAATTTTGCTAAAGGATTCCAAGTAAAATAGTGTTAGCCATGGTTCTGTATTTGGAACCTCAGGCCACGCTAGGCAAAACAAGTTGTGAAGTAGCCGTATGAACATGAAAATAAAACTGACACGTGTTGAATTTTGTGGAACTGGCTCTAAGTTTGTAGATATACATACACTCATGTTTTCGCTGGGGGAGGCAGAGGGACAGTAGGTTTCAGATGAAATTTATAGACTGGATTGGCTTGCACAAGAGTAAGAGAGCAAGAGAGTCCTGAATAGATAACCCCTGTGGTGTTACAGGGTGAATAAACTGACCAAGCCTTGAGTGTACACTCTGGATCAAGTGTGGATGGGGAAGATGTGGTCAGAACCCTGAGGTCTTTGATTATCAGGAAGACTAGGCAGAGAGTAGATCATCACAGGAAGCTTCTGGAGCCAGAGAGATGTTTCGATCTAGTTTTGAGAGACATCAGTAAGGGAGAAATGTTGGAGAGCCTTTGTCAGTTTGCAGATAGGAAGGTACAGCCTCAAAGTGAACTCGATGGTTTAGGAAAGAGATGGTCAGATTCAATTCTCTTCTGCACAAGGAGCTTTTAGTGGTGTTGTCATATTCTCTTAAGGAAATACTGTAAGAGAAATGGGAGAGGCTGTTGCCTACATTTGGTTGGTTTCATCTTTTCTTTATTTTTCGAGTTGGCCAAGAAAGCACATACTCTGAAAATCATATAAATATAATCATTCATTTGTAATTCCCAGAATATTTCCCAATTTTCTTCCTCTCTTACTATGTTTACTATGAGCTATTCTGGCTACAGACAAGCTGGAGAGAAAGTGGGCATTTATTGAGTCCCTACTTAGTTTTATATATATTAATCTCATTTAGTCTCTGAAACATCTTTGTAGAGTCACAGCATTCCATTTTACAGATGTATAGAGTGAGTTTTTGCAAAATTGCATAATGCTACGCTTTGTAACATGATGCTTCTTACGAGAAACTGGGGGATGTACAACTTTTGGCAGGAAAAATGAGGACCAGACTAAAAATGCTAAATGTTTATTTTTTTGAGTCTCTAAGAAGTCAGTTTTCCTTGGAGGGTCCAACTTGACTCTTTCCAAGGGCTAAACTATCTAGTCACAGAACTATTCCTCAGGTTCCTGAGCAAGTGAAATTTGTCACCAAGTTGGGTAGTGGCTTTCTACATTTAAATATGATTAGAGCTTGCTTAGGTAAAACTGTTAGAAACATGGAAAATGCAAAATATATGTTCTTATGAGGTTTCTCATTATCTACATTGAGATTAATATTTTGTTTTGTTTCTACTGTAATGATCATGGAGTTTTCCACATATCTATAGTTTCTGAAAGAAATGAATTAGTATGTTATTAATGACAAGAGGTTACTTTCTCTCCTTTTAAAAACTATGATAAAATTTGTAGAGTGCACAGGGTATGAGAAGCTTCTAAAAGTCAGGTTAAATTAGACTTATTTCTGTTATTAACATTTCTTTAAGTGTTCTGCCCAATATTGTTTTTAATTCTTGGTTTCATGTTCTAATGGAGATGTAGCTTGCAAGTTTAACCCTGAACTGAGAACTCATGCTTATGAATTTCTTTATAAGTGGCTCTTTTAATTGTAGTTCTTTTAAAAGGGAAGTTAATACTTAAGTATGTATTAATTCTTGACAAGAACCTTATTAAACCTAAGCAAAAAAGTGTTTTCAAAAAGGCAGGTAGCTGTTAGCATTATGTGAGAACCTGAAACCAGGAAAGTAATTATTATGAGTTTCTTAATCTTTTTTTTCTGAAACAGAAAAAAGCAATTGTTAAATGTGAAACAATATTCAAACAGTACTGAACAGTATACATTAAAAGTAAAAGATTCCCATAATGTTACCCCACCCAGACGATTACAGTTTGATATAAGTTCTTCCAGAACTTTTTCTTGGCAAATGAGAATCTGTATTGATGTTTATATATGTTTTAAATGGGATTGATTATACTACATGGACAGTTCCTTAACTTGCTTTTTCTTATTGAAATTGTTTGCCTATTTTCCTTTCCCCTTCAAAAATTATTGATCTACCTTTTAGGTTTTAGTTTTGCTTTGTCTTTTTAACAATATGAAGAGAAATTGTATATTTTTGCATGCTTCTCTATCTTCTTAGATTAGATTCATATAAAGATATTAAAAGAAAGGCAAGCCATAGTTTAAATTTCCACATACTTTAATAAACTGCTCTCTAAAAGATTTTACCAGTTTATTCTTCAATCAGTATTTCATGAAAAGACTTATTTTTTTGCCTTACTCTTTCATAACCATGTAGTAGTTTTTACTAGTCAATTAAGAAAAAGGAAATGTATTTATTTGTTTATAAAAGTGAGGTTGAAAAGAGTATCATATATTAGTGAACTTGTAAACTTACTGAGGGAATACTTGTTCATGATATTTGCCATATTTTCCCTACAAACTTTTGTTTTTATATTAAAATGCTTGTAATTTATCTTTTAAAATATATGTTGTAAACATTTACATATTGTTTTATTTTACCTCTATTGTGATTACATTTGTTTTACAAAATTGCTTATGGTTTATTTTTTATTTAAAGAGAAAAAACAGAAAAAGGATAGAAATATAATAGAATTTCAAGAAAAGAAGATAAACAGTAAGAAATCACTAGTTGATAAATTACATATTGTTCTTTTAGAAACAGTTTTTCAAGTTACAAAATTAAAGCACACAAAGTGGACACTCAAGCAGTGAGAGTGCAAACAGATCTGTTCAACAATCCAACAAGAACCTAGAAATATGGTTATCAATCCCACACACCTAAACATACATGCAGCTGTATCTTTTATAGCGCTTCCTATTTCCTCTTTTTTTACAATAGCAATTAAACATTTTAAAAATTTTATTTAAAGAGAAGAAAAAAAACCACAAAAGGATAGCAACAATACAGAATTTTTAAAGAAAGAAAGAAAAAGAAAGAAAAAAAAAAGGAAAATGAGAAAAAGCTCCACTAAGAAATCAGTAGTTTATAAATTACATACTGTCATCCTGGATGTAGTTGTTCAAGTTGCAAAGTTAAAGGGTACATAGTAAACATTCAAACAGTCAGACTACAAACAGTTCTGCTCAAAGATCCAACAAAGATTCAGCAATATGGTCATCTATTTTACACACTTAAACATACATGCAGTTATATCCCTTAGAGCACTTTCTTTTCCTCTCTTTTTTACAATAGCAATTACATATTTTGGTTTTATTACACTTGTAGT